>JAECUM010093930.1:0-129559 GCA_016617855.1 Megalonaias nervosa | reverse complement strand
TTTTAAATGGTTTTTTTTTTTTTTTTTTTTTAAATTTGCCTCTGCGTATATTTCATATATAAGACAACAAGGGTTTACCTGACGTAATAAATACAGATCAAACAGTTTCGTACTTAAAGGGAGATGCACCTGTGAAAATATCATTAGCCTGTCTGTGAAAACATCCCTAGCCTGTCTGTGAAAATACCACTAGCCTGTCTGTTAAAATAACACTCGCCTGTTTGTGAAAATATCCCTAGCCTGTCTGTGAAAATATCATTAGCCTGTCTGTGAAAATAACAATAGCCTGTCTGTGAAAATACCCCTAGCCTGTCTGTGAAAATATCATTAGTCTATCTGTGAAAATACCCCTAGCATATCTGTGAAAATATCATTAGCCTGTCTATGAAAATAACCCTAGTCTATCTGTGAAAATACCCCTACCTTGTCTGTGAAAATACCCATAGCCTGTCCGTGAAAGTAACCCTAGCTTGTTTGTGAAAATACCCCTAAGCAACAGAGAGGATGAACAGACCATTTGCTTGAAATGTCAGTTCGCGAAAATAAAGGTTCTTACAAAGGCTGAAAATACAAGGTCAATAATGTCAAACCGTAGCCTCTAACCGACCGAGATTTCTCTAATTGGGTTCGCTCATTTTGTTACTTTACTTTTCACGCTCGTGTTTTCATTTTGTTTATGCGTGTTCGTTTACTTACCCGGACACTTACTATTGGTCGTCACCCTCTCTGCTGCTGTAATTAAATCATTAATATATCAATAATGGAATCTCACACAGCTAAACTAGCTCGACAGCGACTAGAGGCAATTGAAAAATATATTCCAGTCCGTGATTCTGTCAAACAAGAATTACAAACGCGTCAGGAGTCTCAGATGGAATTTGCAGAAGGTGCAGAGCAATTATTTAAACCGGTTACAAAGGCTACCAATGATCGTCTTCCTACTTTAGAGAAAACCGCTGAAGCAACTGGAAAAATAAGCAGAAAGAACTAAGAAAACAAAAAGATTCTACGAGAACTTCCAACTGAAATAGCTGCGGCTCGGCCACAATTGCAAGAAGAAGTACAAGAAGTACTTGAGAGTGTTGACAACGTTCGTGAGGATTTCGGCGATGTAAGGGATCTTGTTACGCCAAAACCAAAACCACCAGCCCGATTTACCAAAGAAGGTCGTAGGATACTTCGAGAAAACCCTGCAGCGGTTGCCGCAACAGGATATCCATATCATGATAAATTATTAGATCGAAATACCGCCAGTGTTTCAAAAAAAAAAAAAAAAAATTGGGTTCCTTTTGTATTTCGAAAGTCTCATAAAGTATCTAGAATCACTGGTGAATATAAAAATAAAGTTGCAGAATTTGAAAAACAGGTCGAAGAGGCTAAAGGAGCGCCCTTACCTGGATATATGTCATCGCTAGAATAACTGTTATTTAGCCCATATCGTGCTGAGGAAGAGGAAGAATTTCAATGGATGATGCAATAAGGGCTATGGAAGAAGGAAGAAGAAAAATATTATCTAGCCCCGGTGCAACTGGAAGTGGTATTGGTACAAGGAGAAGTGGTCTTATTACTCCATGTCCCGAAACGTCCTTGCCGACGTGGATCTACTAGAAATCTTAATCGGTGGAAACGAGCCGGCAATAATTCCCCAGAAATCATTAATAAAGCAGCTGCTATTTGTCAGCGATTATTTACTGGCGGTATCATGGATATTAATGTTTATCGATCCCTCATCGATGAAATCGTTGATGATTACCGCAGTGATTGATTAAAGGAAGCAATTAGATACAATGACTAAAATAAGATGATTATACATAGTACTCAACGTAGACCTGTAATGGTCAGTGTGATGAATTCAAGATTACCAGTATACAAAGCAATCTACGGTGATGGACTCGGTGATGTTGTTCAGGGTCTATTCAGAAGGTTAGCCCCAAAAGCAATACCGATTGCAAAGCAACTGGGAATGAAAGCTATTGACGTTGTTCGTGATAAAGGTATTGGTGCTGTTGGTGATTTTGCTAGTAAAGCATTATCGGCAATCAAGGATAGACTAGCACTATTAGTACGACGAAAACCGCAATCAGTAAAATTACCCAGCACTGAAGTGATGCCTGCAAATGTTAGTAAAATAATAAATCAAGCTGCGAATCAAAAACTAGCAGAGTTGGCTGGTGTACACATGTCAGAAAAGGAAAACAATATAACTGCAAGTTTAATAGCGGGAAGTGGTCTTCGTGTTAGACAATAACAAATATAATAAAGATGTTTAAACGTATATCTGATACCGCATTTGACGTGGACGCACCAGTACTCAAGGATGAGTCTGTGCGCGATTATCAGTATTATACTTATGACGCACGACAGTCAAATCAGCGTGGAAGAATTGAGCTGCAAGTTCATGATACAAGCAGATACTTCTTGCCCGCTGAGGCATTTATTGAAGTAGAAGGCGAGTTCTTAAAAACAGATGATACAGCATACGCAGATGATGTTAGTGTTGGTTATGTTAATACTGGCATCATGGCGTTGTTTGACAGCGCTACATATATTATCGATGGAAGGCCCATTGAATCAATCCAGATGGACGTCGACTTTGCCACGACGATACTTGGCCTTGCAAGATACAGCGACGATTACTCTAGGTCGGCTGGTCCGTCAATGATGTTTGCCAAGGATACTTCTGATCACCCTGAACACAGACAATATGAAATAGGACGACCAAAAATCATGCCAGAAATGCCGTCGTGGACGTGGAAAACATGATTATTAATGCTGACGAAGATTTTAATTTAGTATTTAGAGCACGCCGATCGATGCTGACAGGTGGGAGAAGAACATTCTCATGTGCGATTCCACTGTCTCATATCTTTGGATGCTGCAGAGGTGTCAGAAAGGTTATTTTCGGAGCCAAGCATATAGTTGTAAGAAAAGCTACCGACGATGATGCAATCTGGCGACCTGCTGGTGATGCTGGTAAAGTAATACTAACAAAACTTTCATTGTGGATGCCAACAATGACTCCATCAATCGTTGAAGAACAACGGCTACATTCTTTTATGGAGCAGGGTGGTAAATCAACATTATCATGGTTGACAACAACTACAGATAGTGTTCAAAGTACAATTAATGGTTTATTCACATGGCAAATAGCATCACAGCAAGGTGTTTCTGCGCCGCGACATATATTTGTTGCTCTCCAAGATACTGCACGAATAAACTCACAATTACATAGCACAATGATATTCAATAATCTTGGTGTTACTGAGGTTTCATTGCGGATAAATGGACATCAAGAACCATCTGAAGATATATTATTGAATTTTGAGAATAATCATGTTGCACGTGCGTATCATCGTTTGATGACATTGATGGGACGTGACCAAGATATTGATACTGGCTTACAAATATCACTGCTAGATTTTACAACGCAGTATCCGATCTATTATTTCTCACTGGAACACTTGGATTTATTTAGGCAATCTGTCGTTGATATACACTTTCGAGCTCGTGTGGCAATAGGAGCTATTGCTAATTACAGAGCAATTGTTGTTATACTCTCAGATAAAACAATGTTACTCGAAGGTCTTGGTGGACAAATGAGAGTTATTGATGCTCCAGTAGAAAACATGTAATTAAATCGCTCATGATATTATAATGCCATATCATCATGTTAGTGACAGTCTGACTCCTGGTCAGATTAAAAAGTTACAATCAGTATCAAAAAAGAATTCGGGAATAAAAATATCACTAAAAAAAGAACAAATCCAAGGTAATTCAACTAAACTATCACTGACAGAACGTCAACTCAAGCACTTCGATAAAGCCAAACGATCAAAGACCGGCATACGACTTAATCTTTCTGCGGGTGCCATTAAAGACATCGCTAAGACGGGTGGCATATTTCCACTTCTTGCAGCTATACCAGCATTGATAGCTGCTGCAGCCCCAGCTGCTGCAAAAGTAGCTGCACTTGGTCCTGTTGGAACTGCTGCTGGGATGGCACTAAAGAAAGCAACAGGACAAGGAATCACGCACGCAGAAAGCTTAGAAAAAAGATCACGGACACAACACGGAAGACGTCCAAGAGCACCAAAAGTACCTCAGCCCGGCCGTCTAAGATTGCCAGGTCCACGATATGGTCGCGGTCTAAGACTACCCAGGACACTTCGTTTATTCTTCCTATGTCCAATTTTGTTTTACTCGATGGTGCTGCGCGATTAAACATCAAAAACTTCAGAGGTGTTTTTATGCGTGATCAATTACCAAAACAACCAAACAATGTTGAAACTGGTATCATTAATCTCGATGGAAGTTCTGGTCCAGGTACTCATTGGGTTGCATACGCGATTGATCCACGTGGAATTGTTTATTTCGATTCATATGGGTTGGCACCACCAAAAGAATTTTTAAAATATATTAGCAACATGCAAAGTATTCCAATCTGGGATTCAACATTACCAACACAGACAATAACTGATCCGCCAATATGTGGCCGTGAAGTACTCGCTGTACTTGACGCTGTATCATAATCAACAACACCGCCTCATAAAGTCATGCACGAGTATACATCGTCCAACGTTTTAAACAGATCTTAAAGTATAATGGTTGATATTTATAGAAGATCTTCTATCAGAGACAAGAAAAAAGACGATATAGATTTATCGAAGTACGCTACCAGAGATGATCTTGCTGATATTATGAACCTCTCTGGAGTTGACCGGAATGAAGTTGTTTTTTTTCAGGATAAATACGGTGTTTTAAAGACGAGTAATATTAAGTGGATCGACATAATTCGTAGAGTTCTCGGCGCCACCACGGATAATATTCCAGTATTTGCTAATGGCGGTAGAATCAGAGACTCAAATGTATCAATTGCAACTATCAGAAATGAAATTATAAAAAGTGTTGCCGATCATTTGAAAACCACGGGCGATACAATCACGGGCGGACTCAACATGAACGGAAATAAAATCGTCGTTTTAAGAGAACCAACTGGCGATGAAGATGCCGCCACGAAGAAATACGTATATGATAAGGATACTACAATCGATGACAAACTAACCACGCTACGATCCGAATATGACGTTCACGTAGGTATGTTTATAAATACTCGTAGAAACTTTCAGAAACTTAATAAAATTGCAGAAGATTTCTTTAGAAATCTATTGCTCGTTGACATAAAACTCTCTGCAATTAACACGAGACTAAACGATATTATCAGTGGAATTCCTGATGTAGTTTAAAAAAAAAATAATCTAATTAAAATTTCACATAAACAATTTCACATAAACAGATAAACAATATCGTATATACAGTAGCATCAGGTGTCATTCAACCGATATTTTTTCTGGAACCGTGTCTATTGTGTCAAATCAAGCTGTTGAAGAAACATTTATACTGGAACCATACGATAAAAAATTAAACGCAGCGTCTTACTGGTGGCGTCTGGAATTTGTCGCTGAAACACCTCAATTAATTACTTAATAAAAATATAATGATCGACGTTAACTAATACAGATACAATCAGGTATGTGGGTGGCAGACTAAAATAAAAAATATCATTGACGAGTACGCAGTAAAAGTTAAAAAAATATCGCAGACGTATAGTTGTTGACGTAGTTGTATATTCAGCATCCGCTGTCATCGCTGGAACCCCCGTAATATTATCAACGATAAATATGGTATCGCCTGCGGTTGCAACAATCTGTGTTTCAGCCGCAACAACAATCGCTGGCATTCTTAATATCGCTGCAATGAAGATAGCTACATGCACAAACGCAACATCACACGAGTACACAATAAAAATGCACGCGGCGATGATAGCATACTCCAAACTGTCATCGTTGATTTCGTCGTATCTCAGCGATGGTAAAATATACGATGATGAATTCGCAACGATAATAACAACTTACAGTGAAATATTTGAAGACCCTATTCAATATCTGGATCTAGAATTAATGAGGCGAGAGAATCCTGATTTAAAATCAGGAATTTAGAATAATATCGGCAACGGAACTACTGCAACAGATCGTCACTAATACAGCACCACCAAAAACCACGATGTTATCAGCAAGCTCAACCAATCCTTAATTTAGCATTAGTATACTAACTGCAATTCCATCCAAAGAAATAGCGTTGGCACAATTACGAATTTATTACAGTTGGCCAAATATCAGATCAAAATCTTTCGGTGGGTTGCAAGCAAATAATTCATTAGTATTTGCAAATAAAAATAAACCCAACACTGATGATCCAGATTGGCAAGTTGTAAGTATACCTACGGGCAGTTATCAGATCGAACAAATCAACGATGAATTTCGGCGCCGGATTAAGTCTATAACGGGCAGAGAATCCAAGATAGCCATTACTGTTCATGAACCGACGCTATCAGCCGCGATTGAAATAAATTCACCAGACTACGCTGTAGATATTTATCAATCATCGATCAGAACCGTATTAGGATGGCCTGATGTTGTGTCGGTTTATCAAGGTCCTCGACAACCAACCAGGGATGAATTTTTCGCAATAAAGAAAACGTTTACAAATATTCCAATATATCGAAAACAAACACCATTGACATATTATAACAGAAACGAATATATCGAAAGTAAAGGTAAACAGTTTCCTAAAATAAAAGATCTTTTAGTTTACTATTCACCGCCAAATCTTGAAGCGATAGAAGTAAAAGTAAACGTAGATTTTATTTAATCATTCACCGACGCAATCAGGCCATAATATGATCGAACGTATAATAATATACAAAATCTGTTTTCTTCGTTAATACAATATTATAGCGAAGATGTAAAACAACAGATCATTATATTATTCATCTAATGCACGTTATATTAGATCAAAAACTTGTCAATAAAGTTATTATTGCAAATATAAAATCTGATGATGTTTTGAAATCACAGTTTTAAATGATTATAAAGCGAGAATTAATTTAGATGACGATGATTTAATTTTACCTGATCTTGATTTTGATACGAGACAAGCAATTAGCGATGTCGTCTATGTTAGTTTTCCAAATATTGTTGAATCATGGAGAAAAAAAAGCCCGTCACAGGTATTCTCAAACACAATAACGATCCATACTCGGGCGGCCGTCATGTTTCACCGGGTATTGTAAATATAACAGTTAATCTTGTATGCAATGTAATTAATGGAAGTTTTCAAGTAGACCTTGAAAAATCCAGTCAGGCCCAGCAAGGATACATTTTATATACATTTACTCCGCAAGTGCCACCAGGATATTTGATTGTTTCAGAACCGATTAATCCTGTTTACCTGCGATGTCATAATCCGCTATTATCAAGGATACATTTCAAACTTACTGGCCAAACCGGACACTTGTTGGATTTAAGAGGAGAATCACTAAATATAAATCTGTATGTATGCTCATAGAGCGTCATCATAGAACACCAGGATCAATATTTTGTGAAACAAAAAAAAATCTGTCAAATAAATTATCTGAATCTGACTCTGAGTAAATATTATTATCAGAATAAAATAAATATTATTATAATCTGATTTAGAATAAAAATAATCTGATTCAGAATAAATATAATCTGATTCAGAGTAAATATTATTATCAGAATAAAAATAAATATTATTATCAAAATAAATTATATATTATTATAATCTGATTCTGAATAACTATTATTATCAGAATAAAACTAAATATTATTCAGAATAAATATTATCTGATTCTGAGTAATTATTAGTATCAGAATAAAAATAAAAAGTATTATCAGAATAAAAATAAATATTATTCAGAATAAATATAATCTACTTCTGAGTAAATGTAATCTGATTCTGTATAAATATTATAATCTGATTCTGAGTAAATATTATAATCTGATTCTGAAAAAATATTATTATAATCTGATTCTGAGTAAATATTATTATCAGAATGAAAATAAATATTACTATCAGAATATAAATAAATATTATTCTAATCTGATTCTGAATAAATATTATTATTAGAATAAAAAAAAATATTATTATAATCTGATTCTGAGTAAATATTATTTTCAGAATTAAAATAAATATTATTATAACCTGATTCTGAATAAATATTATTATCAGAATTAAAATAAATATTATTATAATCTGATTCTGAATAAATATTATTATCAGAATTAAAATAAATATTATTATCAGAATTAAAATAAATATTATTATAATCAGATTCTGAGTAAATAGTATTATCAGAACAAAAACAAATATTATTATCAGGATAAAAATAGATATTATTATAATCTGATTCTGAGTAAATGTTATTATCAGATAAAAAATAATTATTATTATCAGAATAGAAATAAATATTATTATCAGAATAAAAATAAATATAATTATAATCTGATTCTGAGTAAATATTATTATAATCTGATTGTGAATAAATATTATAATCTGATTCTGACTAAATAGAATCTCATTCTGAGTAAATATTATTATAATCTGATTCTGACTAAATAGACTCTCATTCTGAGTAAATATTATTATAATCTGATTCTGACTAAATAGAATCTCATTCTGAGTAATTATTATAATCTGATTCTGACTAAATAGAATCTCATTCTGAGTAATTATTATAATCTGATTCTGACTAAATAGAATCTGATTCAGAATAAATATTATAATCTGAATAAAAATAAATAATTTTTTTTTACTGTAGTCAGAAATGAATTATCACTTATGACAGAGTCAAGGTTTCATACTTTCACTTGTTTAACTGTTGCCACAGTCACGGTGAATGTGTTTTCACAATTACTAGTTTCGTTGTCACTACAGTCACTAGTGACAGCGCTTTCACAATCACAATCATCACTGACATTATGGATCGTTTCACAATCAGACATAATCCTTCTCAACTGTCTTATACGAGCATTCACAATCTTTTTTGTTTTGTATTCGTGAGACAGTTCTGATATAAGTTTTTCAATTGCGTGTGCGAGTGGAACAAATAGTTTAACCTGCTGTATCTGTAACTGTTACCAAGGATTGCATCATCGATCGTTGCAATAATTTAATGACTCTGTAATCAACTGGTAGTGTGTATCTATTTTCGAATCGTCGTTGTTGTATTGATTCAAAATCAGAAATATTTTTTCATGATTAAGTTGATCAGATATTTTTATAGTCATGTTATAATTTTTTAATCGCAGAAATAATAACATCAATATTTTCGTAATTCATTATATATAATAAATATTTGTTCAAAATAGAAAAAAAATATTTATATTCCTGACACCAGGAATGTATAAGGACGATATACAATTGTACACTATAGCGCAGATCCAACAAACAGATGTTTTACTTACCTGCTCACGTACAAATCTACTTGCAAAATGACCACGAAGAAATATTCTGGCTGCCTTCAATAGCGTTATTCTGGAAATTCCGTGATGAGTCATTCTGGAAATTCCGCGTAGGCGTTATAATTTTATCTTTTACCTGACAGAGTTAAATATGTTCCAGAACGCTCTGGAAATTCCGCGATGAGTCATTGGAAATTCCTCGTAGGCGTTATTCTGTAAATTCCGCGTAGGTGTTATGACGCTATAAACGTCAGCCAGAATTTTTTTTCGTGGTCATTCTGCAAGTGGATTTGTGCAATGAACAGGAAAGTAAAAATATTTTTATTGAACTTAATATTATGTTAATTACCTGACAGACTGAAAAAAAGTTTAGTTATCCTATGAGATTGTACTTCAACACGTAGATATTTTTATTAAGGAGTGGCAGCGTACTTAAATATTACTCGCTGTTCGAATTTCTTTGAAATTACCGATTTGTATATTTTATCTGCGACATATTGTACCGAAGGTGTGACAATATTAAAATATTTTCCAGCTGCATTCATTGATTGAAATATTATTTTTTCGCCAGTCTCCACGTTTACGGATTGAACAGCTCGTCTTGCAAATTGTTTACATTTCCCAGTATTTTCAAATTGTAAATTCTGACTTTGTGTAATAGCTCACAAGTTACATGAAGAATTATCTTTCGGATCTGAATTAATATGATCGATCACAAGTCAGTCTTCGATTACTTCATGAAAACACTCATACACGAATCTATGACAAAGATATATTTTTCTCTGCACGGAATTTGAGATAGCCGGTATTAATAACAGAACCGACTGATTTTTTTTAATCGACAGTTCCTGATTACACCATCACGAGATGCCTCATAATTGTTGATGATGGGATGTTTTACAAATTCATTTTGTTCCATTTTATACAATAATATTATTTGTCTAAATTATAATTTGAAGATCTGGCTAGATAGTCTTCAGCGTTTCTTACGGGAGATTCATTACAGACGCCATCGGTGTTATTTTTTTATCATAATATCATTTCAGCTCTCTGTATTTTTTAAAACCGCATTGCACACACAATTGAGTTTCTCCTCTAACACCAACACCACTCTTCAAAGCATGGTTTTGGTCCTAGACTCCCTCTTCGAACTCTTTGCATGTGGTATCCACAGAATTCATTTACACAGCTTTGTTACAAGGAACTAAATGACCTATCATAAGCCACTTGCATTTATTGTTTGTTTGAATCATTATATATATATATATATATATATATATATATATATATATATATATATATATATATATATATATATATATATATATATATATATATATATATATGTTATATACTCAATTTAAATATATATTTACCTTAATTATAATATGGAGGAGTTTTGAGAGATTATCTGTAATTAAGCCTTCTAAAGCCAGATTCGATCTTGACAAACTGTCAAAACCTAAATTTAGCTTTTCGATGCAAGATCTGGCTTTAACAAATAGGGATATAACTGATCGTATCCGTGAAACCAAGAAGGAATTTCACGACGATGGTACGGCTCATGTGTGGTCAACATTCAGAATCATGAGCAACAACGAGAGTTTTGTCGATACTAGAATGGATGACGAGCGAGCAGCAAAGATTATTAACTATCTCGACAATCAAAGATATTTTATTCTAATAAAATTTATTGTAGAGACAGACGACGACACTTGGATTATCCGTGACAAACGTAACCCTGTCCGACTTCACATTGGAAATAATATTGTCACGTTAAATAAAAATTCCAAACCAGGAATGCTGACTTGTATTGACAAACCATATTATGAACGAGCGTATGTAACTGCAGTTGTTTATGCTAGGTATCCGCGAAATGATAAACTTAGCGTTGATGATCTTAAACCGATGAAACTGTCAAGGCTAAATTGTGTAGCTGAGCGAGTTACAGAACACTTCACAAACGCAATGCGTGGAAACGGTTTAACGGATTTACGACGTAAAATAATAATTGAGTGGGCAGAAACAGCTAAAGATACCGGAGCGTCTATCAAAGACGTTGCTGAGCTGGGAAAGAAATTAAAATTCCCAATAACAGTGAAGACGTTAACCGGAGAGATTTTATACAAATCGAAATTTGAATCAAGAGGAACTCCGATAGAGATTATTGATCATAACGGACATGCATGGACATCGGCCGTAACAATATTTCCACGAGACAGAGCAGTTAAATTTTATAATGATGATATGTTTGATTTTATCAGAAATATCAGTAAGAGTGACCCTGTATCTGTGTGGTTATTTCAATGTTCAGAATCTGTGAACTAGGATCAGTTTTTATGGCCTAATGGAGACGTTTATCGTGCAGAATCTCTCCACGAGGAAATGAAAAATCTTGCTTTGAAATATACCCCTGACGATGTCAGGGCTGAACAAATACTGAGTAATTCTTTTACCGTTCCGTCAGTTGCTGCTCACTTTGCTCAGGAGAAAATTCATGGTCACCGACAAGATCGGAATTTCTTGAAGAAATACAACGCAGTTGTGTGGAATACGGACACGGCGGATTGTGGAATACTAAATACGATTATAAGGATATTAGCTCAGTTGATATGGTAGCATGTTATCCTGTATGTTTTCTTGGATACGGAGAGTGTTCTGAATACTTTAAGAGATTTGGACATCCAACACACGAGATGACCAGAGTTGCGATAAACGGACCCTTACCAAATTTTAAATTGATTGGATTCGCCTGTACAGTGTCGTTTTCGTTTACGGAAAATCTCCATCCGATTACTTATGCTTGGTTTGGCCGTCATTTCCCAGAAAAATATTGGGCTTCAATAGTACTATTACGATATATGCTTGATAATAAAATTTTAATATCGTTGGTTGTAAGTGAAGCGATGATATCGTATCATTCACAAAAACAAATCTGGTTACCAAAACCCAATGAAATAATTACCGATAATCCCGATGAAATTGAATATGAAAATAAACTTGTAAAGGATCTCGGCTGAAAAATGATCGGTAAGTTTACTCAGTGTAGTTCATGTGATCATAAACGACATTGTGCAAAATTAATTATGGACGATGCTGAACTCGATTTTATTATTGCTGATACAACAGATAAAGGCACATTTATAAGTCGAAGTAACGCTTGTTTGTCTGATGGAACTAAATTAGGTACAATTGTGAGTTATACTGATGGTGAGTCACAGCAGTTTACTCATTTAAGATCTTTGGTGTTAGCATATGTTTCGATAAATTTTTTTATCGATGATAAACAGATTTCCTGATACCGCGGTTAGAGTTGCCACAGATTCATTTTATATTAATAAAAAATATGCGGATTTGTTAAAACAATTACTTGACTCTGATGCATCATGGGGCGAATGGAGAATAAAACGAGAAAATATATTTAGTTATTCTGAATCTGCCGACGTTGAAATTAAGGCGATATATTACAAGAATAACAATCAAGTATCAAAATCATCAGCACACTCGGTAAATGATCCTATGGCCAGATATAAAACCATTTATCTTAACGGATGTGGTGGTTCTGGTAAAACAACGCGTGCGATTGAATTATTCCTGAACAACTTTTCATATGTGGTTATTTTGACACCAACACACAGACTCGCCAGAGAAATGAATGAACGAGGAGTAAAATCATGTACTTATCATAGTTTCTTTAGATGGTGCGGCGACGCATGGACTCCTGAATGAATGGGTGAGAACTATATTCCTAAAATTATTATTTGGGATGAAATTTGTATGGTATCGCTGGAAGTATTAAAAATATATCTTGATTGGTTATTGACGAAAAATACCGCTGTGATAATGTATGGCGATCATGGTCAACCACCATCTTTTGTTGGACAGTCTCCACATGAAAGGTTAAAATGTTTGTAGATTATTATGAGATAATTGATGATCATAGAGCTATTTATGAACCACTGAAAGAATTAAAAAGTTAATCAGACTACAGCCAGATAACATATAATGTGAGATAATGCGTGAAGTAATTCCAGAAACAAATATAAATGATTTTTGGAATTTGTGGAGGCCTGCTGATTTGATAGTTGCAAGTAGAAGGATAATTCGTGATACACTTCAACAACAATTATTTATGTTACATAAAGAAAAATTTTCAAATCTACCTGTACCATTGTGTTATCGCTCAGCAGATACGCGACGACACAATATTGAAGATGTAGTCATTGACGATGTCAAGGACGAAGTTATCAAGAAAAAATTATCTGGTTATAAGCAATGTGATAAAAAAAATAAACGCGACTTTGATCTCGATGTTGAATTTATCATGACACTAAAACAACGACAGAATAATCATTGTGCGAGCTGCTGTAACACAGTAATGTTATGGCAGTATTCGAATAATAATCCAAGACAGTTTACCGTAGACAGAATTAATAGTAGTATTGGTCACACACGCGAAAATGTGATGCTAACCTGTCTTGAGTGCAATCGACGTCGAGAAGCCAGTTTACAAAAGTGAACGTGGTGGTAATTGTGTATCCTCAGGAATTACTTGCAATTGTTCACGTACAAAGCTACGTTGAGTAGCAGTCAATCTAGACTGTAGATTGCGGGTCTACCCGTGGATCTTACCACACTGGAAATTTTATGTGTGGTCACACTCCAAATAGGATCAGTTGCTCTTTTTTGTATCACCTTCAAGTTCACCGGGTTCATATAAATATTTTACAGTCACATTACCTAGTACTGGTTGTTTTGAGGAAGAGTCGCATCGTTGCATTGGTATATATTTCTTTGTGATTGCATTAATGGGTTTCATGGCAGTTGCACGAGTAATTTCATTATTTAACGCAGCTATCACACTTGGTAATCTTGCAACCCATTCACGAGATCTCTTGTCTTTCTGAACTATTTCCTTCTCATACTGATATCCAAATAATCGCGCAGCGAGTGTTCTATTGAATCATTCAACGATTGCCTGATCGCGATGAATTGTGGTGTGTCCTCGTCTGATTTTGACATTATGTTTTTTTCATCAGAGATGATACTGCACCAAGAAATTCTTTGCCAGGATCAAGCTGTAGTAACTGTGACCATCGTAGACCACCATGTTGATTATTTCTTTCAAACGCAGTTGCAACTTCAGTTGCTGTTTTAGTTGATAGCGGTTCTGCTTCTTTATATCTACTTGCAACGTCAACGACAGTTAACGGGTATTTGTATGTGCATGATTGACGTCTACCAGTTTTAATGGTATCGTGAGGTAAAACAAAATATCTGCTTGATGAACTTCATTGGGAGCGCTGACATCAAAACGTGCGTACTGAATTTTTTTAGGTGGTGGTAGATAAATTTGCCATATTGCCTGTCGTGCTAACCAGTTTGTAGCAACAGAACGTGAGACACCTGCTGCACCAGCAAGTTTACTAATCGCTGCTCTACCCCTCCAATATCCTATTGGGCTATAACAAACCGATTCCATTGTATAATAATAATCATTTGATTAATTACCAGCCCCTAGCACTAGTTTACCTTTCATCGCAGATTTTACTGAGATTTATTTTTTATGGAATTTAACGAGTGAATCAACTTCACGTCCGCAATATGTCGTTGTTGCAAATCTTTATTTTTATACGCAACATCATGAACATGGCATGCTTGATCAATCACATTTGTTGGATACTCTCTAGGTCTTGGTTGATCTCGTTCGTCAAGTCGGATATCAAATCGAGTTCCAGGACCACAATAATTGTATCCAGGGATATGTTTTTTTCTGGGTATTTAGCCCATGGAACCCCTGGTAATTTTCCCAGTGAAGCAACGATATCACCACCCTCGATATTCATCAAGGACGAAATAAATTTGTATTTTTTGTACCAAATTTCACACACTTACCTGTAAGTGCACGCATTTTATTTTTGTTATTATTATTGTTAATCTACTGGTGGGGGTGGGGGCTCTGCATCGAAAACAATATAAATTCATATTATTTATTATATATATGTACAGTATGGATATCATTGATTTTATTTAGCGACACGAAAACAAGAGCCAGTCAAACATCATCCAGCGCTACCAAATTCTATCAGAGCAATTCTCATAGACCCATCTGGGTCTGGTAAGACGCAATTGTTGCTTAATCTGATAACAAGATGGCTCAAGTGGGATAGGTTATATTTAGTGGCACCATCTATAGATGATCAGAGATGTTATGAAATACTTAAAGATTTTAATGAAAATGCAAAATTATTGGACGAAGACGGTAATGATATTATTAATTTTATCACCGATATTGATGAAGCCCCATCTGTAGATGACCTCGATGGATTTATTAATAATATCGTGGTATACGATGATGTGATGCTGGACAAACAATCAAATCAGCTCGGATATTTTCCAGAGGTAGACACAAAAACACAGACGTAATTTATGTCACTCAGCGATATACACAAATACATAAAGTGATCAGAGATAACTGCAATATTTTAGTTGTGTTTAATGGAGTCGATACACATACTCTGCGAAACATCCATCAGACTTGGTGTTCAGGGGATATGGACATGATTAAGTTCAAAAACTTTTTCAAAAGCACAAGCCACCCCACACGGATTTTTATCACAATAAATTTACATGATCCTCGGTCGAGGTATCGTGTGAGTCTCGATAAAACTTTTGGTTGACACTACAACAGCAGAGACAGTGACGACCATTAGTAAGTGTCCGGGTAAGCATTAAGAAAAAATGAAAACACGAGCGTCAAAAATAAAGTAACAAAATGAGCTAACCCAATTAGAGAAATCTCGGTCGGTTAGAGGCTTCGGTTTGACGTTATTGACCTTGTATTTGGAGCCTTTGTAAGAACCTTTATTTTCGCGAACTGACATTTCAATCAAATGGTCTGTTCACCCTCTCTGCTGCTCGATAGCCTGTATGTGAAAATAACCCTAGACTGTCTGTGAAAATAACCCTACCCTGTCTGTGAAAACATCCATAACCTGTCTGTGAAAATAATCCTAGATTGTCGGTGAAAATATCCATAGCCTGTCTGTGAAAACATCCATAGCATGTCTGTGAAAATATCCCTAGACTGTCTGTGAAAACATCCATAACCTGTCTGTGAAAATATCCCTAGTCTATATGTGAAAATATTCCTAGCCTGTCTGTGAAACTACCCCTAGCCTGTCTGTGAAACTACCCCTAGCCTGTCTGTGAAAATATCCCTAGCCTGCCTTTGAAACTACCCCTAGCCTGCCTGTGAAACTACCCCTAGCCTGTCTGTGAAAATAACCCTAAGATTGTCTGTGAAAAATACCCTAGCCTGTCTGTGAAAACGTTCCCTAGCCTCTCTAAAATTATCGACAACCTGTCTGTTGAAAATATTCTTAATCTGTCTGTGAAAATATCTCTAGTCCGTCTGTGAAAATATCTCTAGCATATATTTGAAAGTATCCCTAGACTTTTTCTACTGTCTGTTCTCTGGGTTTGTATACGTCATTACATACAAATCTGCCGCAACGGTTTTTTCCATGAAACACATGAAATTTTACTGATATAATCAGCATAAATGAATCTGCTTGCTCAACACACCTTGTTACTGAGTCTAAATTTGCTGACTTATAATATAAGAAGAAATGCATTATGCAAATGTGGAGAATTTTACAAATTCCAGAATAAAAAGCACAGCCTTTATATAATACATATTTGCATTACAAGAATTTTAAAAAAAAATGCTTTTAATACAATTTGGTGAAAAATTCAATCATGACAGGTTGTTTTTATAAATTTTGTTCTGATCTGACAAATGCTACAATAATGTAAAATTATGTGTGAAATAGTAAATGGCAAAGCTTCATCATGTTGCAATACAAAAGAGACTGTAAACAGGGTGATCACCTATCCCCATACATTTTCGTTATATCTCCAGAGATTATTGTCCATATAATTCGAAAAATCCAAATATTAAGGAAATAAATATAGATCATTTAATATGCCAAAATTCCGATTACACCCCCACCCTACTAAACCTTAAACAGTAGTGAAGACGTTTTAAAGTCTACATTTGATCTGTATACGAGTTTACAAAGTTCTTTTAACTTGGTGTACACGATGAAATTACTAAAGCGATTTGGTGTGGGAATAGGATAGAGTGTAATACTAGATACTGCTCAGAATAAGATATAGATTCAAACTCAAATGAATTCACCGTTTTTGGCATAATATTTGTGTTGACTTTATATGATATAAGAATTAAATTATGTATATGATAAAAGAAAGCTGAATTGTTATCACAGAATTAGATATGTAAATCAAATCAACTACTCCAATTATTGAAAATATTACTTACACAATTGGGAAAAAATAATAGCAATACAAAAGTTCGCCACTGCCTAAAATTAACTCATCTTTTACTTACATAAAAAAAAACCCTTTCAAAAGTGCTACAAGAATTAAATTCGCTTATCAAAAAATTTGTTGCACTTTTGAATTCAACTTTGTCGAATATGTGACACAGTTTTGACAAATATAGAACTCACTGCTAACGATTAATGGATGAGAAAAAGTGTGCACTGTTTGTATGTTAGTCCCAGCTGGGACTCTAATGAATGCAAGTGTGCACTGTTTGTATGTTAGTCCCAGTTGGGACTCTAATTTTAGGTGTGCACTGTATGTATGTGAGTCACAGTTAGGATACTAATCGTGAGTGTGCACTGCTTGTATGTTAGTCCCAGTTGGGACACTAATTGCAAGTGCTCACTGTTTGTATGTTGGTCCCAGTTAGAATACTAATTGTGAGTGCGCACAGTTTGTATGTTCGCCCCAGTTGGGACTCTAATTGCAGTTGTGCACTGTTTGTATGTAAGTCCCAATTAGGATATTAATTGTGAGTGTGTACTGTTTGTACGTTAGTCCTAGTTGGGACTATAACTGCAAGTGTGCACTGTTTGTATGTTAGTCCCAGTTCGGATCCTAATTTCAGGTGTGAATTCTATGTATGTAAGTCTCAGTTAGGATAATAATTGTGAGTGTACACTGTTTGTATGTTAGTCCCATTAGGGGTACTAATTGCAAGTGTGCACTGTTTGTATGTTAGTCCAAGTTGGGAGAATTATAAGTGCGCACACTGTGTATGTTAGTCCCAGTTATGATAATAATAGCAAAAGGTGTATAAAGTTCCAAATATATTGTGTATGTACAGTGATTAATTTCTTTCTTTGAATATGGATATATCATAAAATACATGCACCGGAAACCGTCTCTCTAACTCACAATGTAAATAGTAATGTAAATCCAATCAAGTCAACATTTCCATGTATAATCTTATCAGGTAACTCTGTCCCTGTATTTTCATCTCAGCTGAAAATTCAAACTTTGATTTGATCAATTATCCAAGAAAGTTAACACATCCTTATATGATCTTGCCGGTCTTCTCCTCCCGAATTTCCACCGTCAACTCAGTTCTAGAAAATATCAACTTAACGAGGAGTTTCATGTCAGTTGACAGATCGAATTCTGTCAGTTCCGCATAGACATGTCCGAGGCATATGAATCCTTTTTCATCCACAAAGCGAGGATTGGTTTCGGTAGAGGCATACACAGGAAGAAAAACTTGCCTCACTCCCTCCCCCGGTGGATAATATTTTTGGGCCTCGGATTATTCCCAATCTCGACCACGCCTCCGCGTGTGATGTGCTTGTTGAATAAGTTGTCCACACACACACACACACACACACACACACACTGCCTCCCACCCACCCCCACATAAAGAATTCGTTATTTACCTCCAATATCAAGCACCATGTATGTCGTTCTTCTGGAAAGTTCTTGGAGTGCAATACTTTTCTTACAGTATATTGATGCTGCTTCCGGCTCAAGTGCCAAGGTCAAAAGGTCATTAGAGATACCAGCCTGAAGAAAACTAGACGTGAGACTATACTGGATAGATATATAGTAGCATCTAGCAGTCATAGTAATAATCAGATACTTGGATCTATTGTGGTCAGTAGCAATCATATTACTATTTATCTATCTGGACCTGTAGTAGCCTGCAGCAGTCATAGTAATAGTCATCTACCTGGATCTATATTAGCCTGTAGTAGTCATAGTAATAGGCATCTACCTGGATCTATAGTAGCCTGTAGCAGTCAAATAACACTCATCTATCTGGATCTATAGTAGCCTGTAGTAGTCATTGTAATAGGCATCTACCTGGATCTATATTAGCCTGTAGTAGTCATTGTAATAGTCATCTACCTGGATCCATAGTAGCCTGTAGCAGTCATAGTAATAGTCATCTACCTGGATCTATATTAGCTTGTAGCAGTCATAGTAATAGTCATCTACCTGGATCTATATTAGCCTGTAGCAGTCATAGTAATAGGCGTCTACCTGGATCAAAAATAGTAGCTTGTAGCAGTCATTGTAATATTCATCTACCTGTATCTATATTAGCCTGTAGTAGTCATAGTAATAGCCATCTACCTGGATCTATAATAGCCTGAAGTTGTCATAGTAATAGTCATCTACCTGAATCTATAGTTGCCTATAGCAGTCATAGTAATAGTCATCTACCTGGATCTATAATAGTTTGAAGTAGTCATAGCAATAGTTATCTACCTGGATCTATATTAGCCTGAAGTAGTCATAGTAATAATCAATTACCTGGATCTATAGTAGCTTGTAGCAGTCATAGTAATAGTCATCTACCTGGATCTATATTAGCCTGTAGTAGTCATAGTAACAGAGTCGCAGTAATAGTCATCTACCTGGATCTATATTAGCTTGTAGCAGTCATAAGAACAGTCATCTACCTGGATCTGTATTAGCTTGTAGTAGTCATAGTAATAGTCATCTACCTGGATCTATAGTAGCATCTAGCAGTCATAGTAATACTCATCTACCTGGATCTATATTAGCCTGTAGTAGTCAAAGGAATAGTCACCTACCTGGATCTATATTAGCCTGTAGTAGTCACAGTAATAGTCATCTACCTGGATCTATAGTAGCCTGTAGTAGTCACAGTAATAGTCATCTACCTGGATCTATAGTAGCTTGTAGCAATCATAGTAATAGCTACCTGTCTCTATTGAGCCAGTGTTAATCATAACGATAGTTATCTTAGTTAATTAGCTCATGACTTAATTTTAGAATACTTCATTGGCTACAGACTGGATTTGCAAGAACTGCACAAACAAAGAAATTTAGATAAATTTATATTTTTTATATTTTATGTTCTGTTCTTCGGGATTGATGCAATGCACTGTGCAGACACACAGGGTTAATAGAAAAAATACTTGGGTTGTTCTTTTATTTTTCTGTAATTATGGTCAATTTATGGGGGGGGGGAGGTTTTAGTTTTTTATTTATCGGGTTATGTTCCATACCTGCAGGATCGTGAATCTTTTATTACCTGTTTTTCGGGAATGGTCCAGGTGACAACAACATTTTTAATCATGCTTATTTTATCATGATACATAGAACTGCAAAACATGCAAGCACACGGCATACAACATAATGTTTTACCCTTGCCAGCTTGATAATATATACATACACACACATCACAATATAACATTGCCAGGGTATAACCACCGTGTAGATAGAGCTATTGTTATAAATTCATACTGTAAAAGCAAATATCGTTAAAATAACCAAATATTTAATATTATTGTAATATGTGTGGCATTATATCATGCTAGAAAGACTTTGATACCTTGTTGGCGGCCTCCCTCATGAATTGCTTAGAACTATCATTCCAAATGGATGGGACCGTCAACACCCAGTGAATATCTTCTAAAGATACATGTACATTTTCTTCCCTAGCATTAAGGAAGTCAAGAAGATGCCGTTTCACGTATAGGATTGCGACCGAAAACACTTCTAGGGCGTGCGGCTTCTTTCCATTGAAGTCCTCTATTAACATGTCTCTAGATAATGCCTGAATAAGAAATGGAGCACATGCTATATATTGTCTGCATGATAATATAGGACAATTTTCCTAATGCAGATTTTTTTTCAGTATATACAAGTAAGTGGAAGACTACTTTGCTTTCATTGCAGACATGTATTAACATTACAATTGCGGAATTTAGCCGTCTCACAATGAATGAACATCAGAAGCTACAATATATCCACATTGCATCTTAAATGCGGGTTCGTTTAAGAATTTGTTTAGAATTAAACTGCATATTTTTCTGGATTAGCAAGTCATGAAGTTTGAAAATTGATTACACGCCTCATAAAAGGCCGTGACGAAAAGAAGGATGTTCATATATTGTGTTTAACCCTTTACTGCATAATGACGCTTTTTGACAGCAACCCATATACTTCATAATGACGCCTTTTGACACAAACCCCTTTATTGCATAATGACGCCTTTTGGCGCTTTTCTTGACAAATCCGATTAAGATACCCAATACTACCAAAATGAAGTCTGTGTAAGCATAACTATCACTTATACGGCTGAGAGAATGAATCGAGAACATATATATGAACAAAATTCATTTAGTTTGCTAAATTAAAGCAGCAGCGTAGTTAAGTTAACGATCAACAATAATATGTAACAGCGTGTCGCCCATTTGTAAACATGTGCTCTGCATCCCGCAGTTTGCGACGTGAAGTCATTTGAAATTTTGAATAGTACAGTTAAACGATGTTTGATAATATACACAGGAATATGCCACTCTTTGAAATAATCCAGTTTATTGTTATCAAGGTTTCACCTAACAATAGAGGAATATTACTGCAAACTTCAAACTTTGGAACGAGGCTATAAGCTAAAAAATAAGTTACTGTTGTGAGTTCACTTCCAAAATTCATACAGTCATTTCAGTCAACAAAATATGACCAAGGCTCACCAATTTCTCAAACAAATATTGGATTTTCTATATTTAAAACATTTAATAGCAAATTGTAATACTAATTATCAGGAAAAAATATGCAAATGAAGTTCTCGAATGTTCGACTATTTTTAGAGACAAGGAAAAACCATTAGTCACATGGCACGGCAAATTCTGCTCAACTTCACTATTCGATAGTGTTTGTTTCTTGCGGTAAAATTTATGATTTACACTTATATATTCTCTTTTTTTTTTGTGTCTCCGTTAACTTTACATTATCATAATCGTGCAATATTTTTTCTTACCGCACGGCTTAATATTCCAAACCACGTGTAACTCAAAATATTATCGTTTATTATGAACCACTTTGATTGTAAACAAACAATGTACGCTCATGTAGAAGATACGTTAGCTTTTGGTGTATTAGATTTGTTTTGAATAATCTGAACAAGCTGTTTCGTCTATTTGAAAGAAGAGATGATAAAGTTAACGATGCGGACGAGTTCACTGAGTTACAAATGAAACTTTCAAACAAGCAAACGAACGCACGTGATATTCGCAATGTCCACAACAAACGTGAGATACGCAGTATCGAAAATACCATTCTGATCATTTAAACATTTATTTAGAAGAAATGTTCGTAGCTTTTCCCAATATCATGGTTCGGACTATGACCAGTGCTCAAGCATAGAAAAGCATATTGAGGCCATGGGCTATCGCATATCTATAAGATACGTACCATTTTACAAGACAGTCAAAATACTAAATTCAAGAACAAAATTGAACTGAAGGTTTTGGTAGAAAACTAAGAGCCTAAGAGCCTCAGAGCCAATAAGCCAAGACGACGAAGAAGTCTTATTTCCGCTAGCTGTCACACAGCAGCTGCTTTGCAGATTTCCCCGTTTAAGTTTATTGATACAATGTTTTGGATGTAGGTAGCGACAGAAGCCATATAGGTCAAGTATTTAAATGGGGTCCCTTCAACAGAGACAGTGCATAAACGTATGTCTTCTTTAGCTGGTAATAAGAATGTCAATAAATATACTTAACATTTTTGCATCTTGAATTTCCTCAAAATGTTCTTTCTTAGTTATGCAAATCCGAATTACATAGCTTACGTCAAGGGTTCCAAAACTTGATACACACCGCGAAAATATACTGTATTTCGACTACATTTACAAAAGAAATCACATTCTCCCTACTGCGCTCATAACGAAATGAACTTGATATTCCATAGCGTCTTTTTGATAACTTGATATTCCATAGCGTCTTTTTGATAACTTGATATTCCATAGCGTCTTTTTGATAACTTCAATTAAAAGAATTAATATGTTTCGCACATTATGACTCTAAACAATCAATGACAGAAGAGAAACAGAGGTACGGCTGATTCCATGCCACTCCACTGCTCAAATTACATATACATCGTACGGAATTGACTTGGCTATACAAATCCAGTTCATCACAAGCAGAAAAGCAAAACTGTGTTGGATGAACAGAAAAACAAATTCCATCCATTCCAGACCAACTGGAAAAATTGTTTCAACGCGCATTCATTCAAAGGTCGCTGGGCGGTGCTGTGTGCGCATTAATATTGTTACTGTGTATTGATGAATCTACGGTTGTGTATTTATTTTGGAATACAGCATAACTTAATAACTTTCTTTCTTGTAGTGTATTCTTTTTATTATTATGCCTTAGGTAGAAAAACAAAATGAGTATATAATAAAGGGTTGCTGCATTTGTATGGGAAAATATAACTAGCTTTTTCTTCAGACTAATACTGCAGTTCCAAGGTCGTTTTATATACTCAGAAAAACTCGATCATATTTTCCCATACAAATGCAGTGACCTATAATTATAGAAACGCGTTTCGATACTTTGAGATCCTTATCTAAAGTCAAGTATCATTTTTAAATCGTTATAGTTCATAATGTTTTGAATTTCACAAGACAGTTGATACACGATAGCGAGTCCCTCAATGTGTGAGCACTTAAGATTTCGAAAACCATAAAATTGTTAAATAAACTAAATATTGTACATCAATACTGATTTCATTCCAGATTACCAGCCCCCCCCCCTTCCCCTCAGGGTTTTCAAAGATCTGCGCACGTGTGGGGGTGTGGGGGGTGTAATTTGGATTTTTAACGTAGCTTTAACAATTTTTCAGTAATATCGCTACGATGTCTGCAGTGTGGCAGTTTATAGTGATGTTTTGCACTGGGGCATCATGCCGCAGACTAGTAGCATCATGACCCACCCAGTCACATTATCGTGACACTTGGCCGACCAGTCCTAACACTAACCTCTTATTGCTGAGCGCCAAGCGAGGCAGTTGCTAGTACCATTTTTATAATTCTTTGGTATGACTCGGCTGGGGTTGGAACCCGCGAGCTGCCACAAGGATTTGGGAGAAACTTTGTTTTTATTAATTAGTACCGAAATTACTGCTCCCATGAACACATTTCAAGTTGTTTCTGCATTGACAATGAGAGGGTAATAAGGCGTGTTTTACGATTTTAAAAATTCGAAAACTTCTTTCCTCATAGAAAATTCACAGAAGGGACGAGTTAATCTCATATTGGTCTCTGAATAATTTGCTCAACAACAGCAATGAGCATAGTACGTGGATGCAAAAATATAGTGAGGTATATACGACACATCAATTAAATTTAAGTTTCATGTGTTTAACAGAAAATGTGTCTAGTTTTAGATTTACACTACATACAATATAATACAATATATAATACAGAATATAATACATACAAGTAATTTTAAACAATCCAATTAGGAAAGTTCGCTAATTGAAAAAGACAATCAACTTGTTTGTGCAATGAAGAGATTTAATTTCGGCAGCAGGCATACCATAATTTGGTCATTAAATCTAAATTTTAGTGAAAGGGGAAAATTAGTCATGATTTTCTATCTGTCACGGATGTAAAAGGGTAAATACTACATAGAACCCAATTTAAATAGTTGTAGGCAAATAAAATAATTTATCCATTCATTGTTTGGCTTTATTTTATAAAGTTTATTGTTGGTGATTCTTTCAAGATTCATGTATCATTATTATCTCCTTTACATTCAAGCTTTACTTCACAGAAATTTCCAATAATATTTACCTATGCAAGCCTGTCGACTGTTAAATATAATTTTTGTATAATATTTCATATTAATTAAAACCTGTTTAAAGACATTCAGTTATAAGCCTTTTGTCATTCTTTTCAATAATGTGACAAGTTAACAAAAATAGTGACACAACTGCAAACTGAATGCGTTTTATATGGCTATTATATAAGTTAAATATATTCCACACATATTTTGACTGTCACGATTTCAGAGACATACATATCCAGTACCGCTGACTTTCTCCAGTTAAAATGTTCTTCCTCTTAATGTTCATCTTGACAGAAAATTATTTACTTATGTTTATTATGTCACGTATGTCTTTAATTTTGGTACATGACTAGATTGCAATGAGCTATAAGCAGCTGTTTACAAGTCTTAATATCAATCTTAATAATTAACCTGTTGGGTTCTGTTGCGACGTGGGATGTGTTGTGAAATATGTCACGTAACAAGTATTGCGACATAGATCAAGTAGGAATATCACGACGTAGAGCCGCAGGGTGTATATGAAGGCGAGAAAGTCGACAATTAATTAGTCACAAAATTGCTTTTCCTGCGTTCTTGTTTTAAAAGCAGTCTGCAGATGTATTTAGTATTCTGTTTAGATATAAGTTGAAACTATGCATTTGTTTGAATTATTCCTTGGAATTACAAAGTGCTCATATTACGGTCTGGACTAAAACAACATTTCTGGATTATTGTGAGTGCATTCAAAGGAATTTGGACAATATCATTGTGATACATCAAGACTGTTGGTATTCAGCATATTCAAGGATATTAGTACACCAGCACATTCCGGACCTGAAATTTATTCGGAACACTCTGTTCTTTTGGATTTGTGATAGAACTTTTAAGATTATTTTGGATTTAATTCATATACTGCAAGTTTCTCTTAAATTTTCATTTTATAACTATGATAATTAAATTATTTAAGTTTACAAAATTTGTTGGCTTTGCTTCTTTCTGTGACTTAGTTTAAGACCATAGAGTAGTAACAGTTCCATGTTTCAGTCATGATGAAATTCGTCCTCTGTATTATTTTCTCATAATAACATTTTCAATACTTCCCAAAAGCAAAACATGCCGTGTACCTGATTAATCATATGATAACTACATGTGTTAATTTTCTTCTTAATTCACAAAATGGCAGTGTGAATGAAAAATAAATGTTCCGTCTTTATCCTTTCATTATTTATGAGTACTGTGATTCAGACATTGGTCTATAGGACTTTTTCATGGTTTATGAAGACATCTTCTAAAATTAAATGTATATGCAGCAGTTCATGTTTTTATTAATCCTTAAGATTTTACATCTTTGGCATTCAGTTCTCAAACTAGATATCAATAAAAGGATGCTTCTACCATATTTGCCTCTAGTGCCCTCCCCTCTGACCTTTCTAGCATCCCTCTCCCATTGTCCAGATAAATAATAACCTACATAAAACTGCTATGTTCTATTAATTTCATATATCATTGTTTTATTTAATATAGACTACTTCTATGAGCGGATGCTTGTTTGTTTTTTATTTTTAAAAGGACATCCTAAATATTGTGACCAAAAGTGGAATATTTTACTGAAAAATACTTATACCAGTATACCCTTTTTATTTATGTTTGAAACATTACCCCTTGGTCCAGAAATGTACAAGCCTCTCTTGCATAACCTTCTGAAATTTGATTTTTACACAATGTTATTTTTATATGACCTGAGTGTCAAGTTCGAAATAAACCATCTCTCTCTCTCTCTCTCTCTCTCTCTCTCTCTCTCTAACCATGGACAAAGACATTTCTTAAGTTATGAGTAATTCCTTCTCATAGCAAGAACTGAGAAGAAGATTATGATAACAAATTTGATCATAATATATATATATATATATATATATATATATATATATATATATATATATATATATATATATATATATATATATATATATATAGAGAGAGAGAGAGAGAGAGAGAGAGAGAGAGAGAGAGAGAGAGAGAGTATTTAAATCTTGAGGTGTACTGGTTTCTGAAATTTTGAGTACACATGCATTTACATGGTTGATACAGAGAACATTTTGTAACAAGAAGAAGTCCTGTTGTGCATATATTTGGCGGAACTTGGACAATCCAATCCATATAATTAGAAAATCTTACTTCTCTCAATCATAAGTTAAAGAAATTCAAACTGTGACTGCTTTGGCAATAAGTATTAAGCTTAGCATAAATGAATACTAAAAATATGTAATTTTGTCATGATTTTTTTTTTTCTAGTCTGGATTTGGTTGGCATGGCAACCAATCACTTGGTCCCCTGCAAACCGAAGAAAAGTATATCCAATACCCATCCAGAGTGCACAAATTTCCCACTATAAAGAAAATTAATATTCCACAAGAAGTAAACTCAAAAGGGTTGCCAGATTATTGAATTAATGGCTAAATCCTGTGTAAATCAGACAGTTCAACTTCGAGACCCAGTAAAGGGTTAATTAATTTTCAAGCTTGATGATTTCATTAATCCTTGGACATATAAAGTTCAGTTTTTACAATTACAAATAGTTATAAAACAAATAATGAATCTCAAGAAATTAATAAAAGAACAATATTTTAACAATTGTTTAAGAATATTGTCCGAACACATGAGATACATAAATAGTTTCTTTCTGGTGAACTAAACATTTTTAGTTTTCTGCGTCATATGATATAATTTTAGCCAATAAAAATACTTTGTTACAAAAGCTTGGTAAAAAATGTGCAGTTATTTCGTATATCGGATTATCTGAGGAGTTTAATAACAGCTCATACACACTGCATCAATACAAATTTAAACAACAACAAAAAAATTCTCATTTGACTTGGACGTTAACAGAAGAGTAACACTTGACCGAGAAGGTATGCGCTGTTTCACATTTGAGTGACGGACGAAATACCGCTACGCCGCAATAGCTCGAGCGGTTTCGTGATCGGTGGGATGCCATTTTGTCTTGTTTTCTGTACGCAATAATATCAAAATCTTATTCGCCCTACGAAGCCTAGTGTACACAATATCATTAATGTATCAATAACGGTACAAAATGTATGTTACTCAATCAGTCTGCTGCGTGGAGACGTTGCAAATTATATCTCGCTTCAACATACAATCTTTAAGACACAACGTTTCGGCATGAATAAAGAAGATTATTCAACTTTTCCCCATTTTTCATTCCGCTACGCTTCATCACGCCATCACCATTTCGAATTTTTTATTTTATTTAAAAGAGTTTATTTTTAAAAAAAGCGTAATTCGTTTGCCAGCCAATTCTCACTGTGCGTCTTTATAAATTAATGCAATTTTTTGCTTAGGTATAGGTAATATTCATAAGCGCTCTAATTCAATACATGCCAAATATGTGCTTTATTTTTAAAATATAGCATTGTGTATTTATGTGAACACCTGTGGACTTAACAGTGGTTTGAGGTGAAAAAATTAGATCGCTCGAAATAGACTTTGGTTAATAGTAAAGCAAAGTCTATTTCGAGCGATCTAACTTTTTCACCTCAAACCACAGTTAAGTGTAATACTTGTCAAGGATGTTACAGGGGCCTTCTCTCATACGAAATTTAGAAAATAATATAACGATATGTATATTATGCGAAAATAAAGTAGCACAAAGTAAGTTTATGTTTTCCACATAGAGAAATACGGTTATATTTGAGCAGTAATATCAGAGAAATGGGACCTAGAAAAACACTTGAGACCCCAACGGGAATTTAACTTGGGAGAGTCTCGTGAGTCCCAAGGGGAATTTAACGTGGGAGAGGCACTAGAGCGTCAAGAGGAATTTAACATATGAAAGCCTCTTGAGCCTGAAGGGGAATATAACATGGGAGGGGCACTTGAACGACAAGGGGAATTGGCGAATTTAACATGGGAGAGGCTCTTGAACAACAAGGGGAAATAGGGAATTTAACATGGGAGAGGCGCTTGAACGACAAGGGGAAATAGGGAATTTAACATGGGAGAGCCTCTTGAGTTTCAAAAGGAATTTAACATTGGATAGACACTCAGGTATATAGGGTCAAAAGGGGTTGATGGGCTCAAAGGGGCATGGGTAAGGGTTTTAAGGCTGAGTTGAAAACAGAAACATACACAAACACTCAAAGACACTACAGCATCATGGGATATTAACATGAGCGCGGCACTTGGGGACAAAAATTGCACTTGGTCCCTTTGAGTTTGGAGTAAAACTGCGCTTGGAGACTCACACGTACGCCTAGGGAGCGACGCGTGACGTCACATGCAGTATATAGATGCGTCGGATTAAGGTCAGTTCCAACAATGTTACTATGTATTGTACTTGATGCCACTTGAGGAAAATGACACATTAAAAATTCAGTGTGAAACAAACACTTATACAACAAAAGGGTTGATGGGGACAAATAAACACACACACACACACACACACACACACACACACAGACACGTGCACACACAGTTGTTACTGTATTGAGTGACGGTAGAAGGGACGGTACTCTAATCTGGAAACGAGTGTTGCGAGAGAGAGAGAGAGGGGGGGGGGATGGTAAAAGACAGAAATGTAGGGCACCATTTTGGTTCTCTTTTTTGTTGGTATTATAGGACAAGGAGAAATGAACATGAGTTTACCCTGAGTTTCTGAAAACAACGATACATTCTGTGTGTGAGAAATGTTCATGGGCAATTGGTCTCATTCATCAGTTTCATAAGGGGTAGTGTTATATTTATTGTCGACTGAGTGCAAGTAACATTTGAGTTATACCCACTCCCAAATTTAAGAGATGTCTAATATGCAGCATACATTATAGGCTGCAATCAATGTTACAACATTTCCCTAAAACCATTGACGGGAAAACCAAAAAACCAAAAACCCAAAACAAAACAGCACCAAAACAAAGTCTTGTTCTATTGCGCTATTAAAGCGGCTAAGAGAAAATAGGTCAAATATTGTTACATTTGTTATCACCTAAACTCATGTTTTGGCTTTGCAATGAGAGTGTACATTAGGCCGGGTCATACAGTGCAGTCATACTCGTGTCACAGTTAAAAAGCTATGTGCTTGTTTTTGTTGTTTTTTTCTTTCATAAAACGGTAGATCGAATGTTAGAAATTTTTTGCATGACACATTGTAGTGCCAAAATAAGCTACCTGACAAACACAATTCAGCTCAAAAACTATATTTACCCATGGAAGAAAAACCGTTCTACCATTATTTAAAGTTAACAGTGTTTGAAAACAAATTACAAAACAAATGTAACAGTTCTTGTGATTACTGATAACGTTTTCTTTTTTGAGAGGTGTCTTAAAACGGGAACAGATACCATTAGGATTTCAATCGAAATTATTTTTTGTACGAAACTTGGTATGTTTGTGTGTGTTTGTGAAACATAAAATTGTCATTAATATGGCGAGAGAACGTCGATGTAAAGTTCTCACAAAATCGTAGAGCCAATCATTCCATGATGTATTTTGCAATAAGACCTACACAGTTTCCATGGATCACTAATTGTACGATTATTTGTGCGATAGTTTTATTTTCTTGTCATGCGCCTAGCGGTTAGGCGCAGAAAAACACGTCCGATCTTATCACTGTGTGAATAGCCACTGAAGTCGATTCGAAGCAAATTCAGTAAGAAAGTGTTTGTAGCCAATAAAATTGCTTATAACGAATGACGCATTGCTTTGTTCCAAGGAAGTGTGGCAAAATAATTTCTCACCCATGCGACAGAGAAATCTAGCTGTTTTGCTAACCTTACTTTTCTTATCTCAGCCTGGTTGTCTCAGTCATGTCGTCTCAGTTATGGTGTCCACGCGCTAAGAACTACTTTTAAAAAGAAGAAATTCCTGTTGTCTTCTGCTGTGCCTGACATGGTTGTTATAAACTCAAACAACAATAACAACAGATATATAACAAAAATAAATTCACTCATAAAGCAACTTAAAGTCTCTCCAACTTTGATAACATACCATACAAAACATTTATTAACAGAAAGACACACACACACACACACGCACACACACACACACACACACACACACACACACACACACACGTACACGAGGTTGAGTCATTTGATATTATGCTTGAACTACACACAACATGGATAATTTTTTCTCACCCATGCGACAGAGGAATCTAGCTGTTTTGCTAACCTTACTTTTCTTGTCTCAGTCCAGTCATCTCATACCAGTCATCTCAGTCAAGGTACCCACGCGCTAGGGACTACTTTTTAAAAAATAAACCTAGTTGATGAAATTTGACCTGAAACTCGCCATTTGCGTTTCGAGTCACATGAATAGACAAAACTCGCGACCCACATGTCAATGACTTCAGAGTTAAAATAGTCACGTGATATCAACAATTAACCATTTCTAATGTTGCTGTAGGAAAACAAATCGAATATATAAATGAAAGTCACGTAATATTTATAGAAAAATAAAAGAACAGAAACTTCTAAAAATCTTTATTCTGGAAACAACGACCAGAAGTCTGTAAATGTTGCAGCAACTTGAAAAAATAGAGTCAACAAGCGGAGAGCAGATATCAACGCGGTAGTCACGTGATACCAACATAAATACATCGCTGACAAGTGCTTAGTACTTGATGAATCGGGTTTTCTCCACCTTGCTGCGATACCGACAGGTTTCTAGTCGTTGTTCTCAGAATAAATATGTTGAGAATTAAGTGTGCATTATATTTATGTACAAGTATTACGTGACTTTTAATTAATATTTTCGAATTCTATGTACACCTACTTTCGAAATGGTTTATTGTTGATACCACGTGACTATTGGACCTCTGATGTCATTGACATGTAAGTTAAGAGATTTGTGTAGTCATGTGACTCGGAATGCAAGTGGCGAGTTTCAGGTCAAATTTCATCAACGCTATAGTTGCATCTTGTCTCTCAGCGGATTAAAGATATAACGAATGCTTAACTCGTTATTTCTGAGAAAATAAATTATATTCCTATCGATTTCATGCAAGTATATCTCGATGAAAGGTCGTTAAAGTTTGCTAGGCTGGCTAGTAAGCGGCTACCCTATGCCGACACCAAATGGTGTCGGCGAATTCCACTTTTCAATTGGGAATGGACTCTGATCCTACACCCCAACATAAATGTCCAAATATCAAAAATGGGGTGGCAAGGGTCAGAGGAAACTCGGACTAACGTTCTCGGTACCTCAGACCGAGAACTGGCACTTGGAGTTGGAGCAGCAGAGCCGAGAGTGGAAACCCCAGCGACGACAGCAGCATCCGCAACCACAGCGAGTACGGACGAGGGATGTATTCTTCACAATCCTTCAAACAGAAGATCGGGAGAGTGAATCGAATCAACACACTTCAGTAATCCCCATCTTCACCATTTCCTGGGACAATGACTGAAGGACGTCGATGTGTATGGTGCTCGGCCTGGGAAGTTGCGGGCATTAATTATGTGCACTGGAGGAAAAGAAAATGGCCCTTTTCAGAGCTAACCAGATCTCTAGAAAAGAGACTCATCATTTTGCCAAAAAATATGTATGCATGTGTTTGTGTGCGTGTGTGTTTCCCAAAACAAAAATACCCTTTTCCTTCTCATAAATGTGTGTTTGTATGAGAGGATTTAGTGATGTGACTATAAACATTTATTAACTTACTTGTGTGATAATGTATATTTGTTAGGTTTGGTGTATGTATGCGCTTGGTTGTGTATGTCTTTGTCTTTCCTCACCAAAAAATTGCTTCTCGAATGTGTGTTGCTATGGAGTACAGTGTTTGTTAATAGTGTGTTTGCATGTCAAAAAGCTGAGAATTTCTTTCAGGTCCGCGTGATACTATTTCTTTTGGATGATTTGGTCTTGTAGATGATATGTATTTTGTGTGAGGGGATGTTTTCCTTTACGTTTGTGCTATAGGCATATAAAGCGACGCATTCGTCATTGGGTTTAAACAATTCCAAGATAATGAAGAAACTACTAAAAACAGTAGTTCTATAACTCAGGAAAAAGAAGAGAACGAAGAGAACCTAACAAACCATTCGAAACAACTAAGGAATAAAGAATCAAAAAGGTCAACAAAAAAAATGCAAACAAAAACCGCCCCAAGGAAAGAAAAAAAAAAGAATAAAAGATGAAAACCAGCTCAAGAATAAAGAACTCTGCAATAAAGGAAACGGAAAATTCTCCCTCCATTGCAGGCAAGAACCAGGGCCATCAAGACCAACAAAATCCCACAATTAATCATAAATAGAAGACGAAAAAACAGAAAAGCTAATCAAACAATTAGAACCACAAACTTGGAAACTCCCATCAAATAAATAAAGCGTAGTAGTAATAGGGGGCGATATAGCGACAATGGGGAAATACTTTTCAGACACACACATCCCGGGCCTGTATAGCGACAAGATTTATAGCGACAATGGGAATGAGCATCACAAGACTCCCCATGGGCCTATATAGCGAAAAATATATTGGGTCTGTATAGTGACAATAGGAATGGAACAGTTAGGATGACGTCACGTCATTGGTAACATTGTAGCAAGTGGCTGACCTGAATACGCGGCTACCACTCTAGGCAGGGACAAATACAGTAGAGACAAAGACATAGACAAACAAACAAAATCACACATATAGGGCAAGAAAGAATATGTTTTTTCGAGACATATGAGTGGCCCTGAAAAGGGCCTTTGGGTTCTTTTTATGTTAACACCATTCTGTTAACGTAGAGGGCAACGCATAGGTCTTCTTCTCTTCCTTAAACTTCGTCTAACCTCTTGTCCGTAGATGAGGACTCGCTTCAGACAGCCTTGTCTCTCCACATAGATCCTTGGGGCCCCGAGTGGCCGAGTGGTCTAAAGCGCTTCCTTTACGGATCACTGCCATCTCACCTCTGTCTGCGTTGGTTCGAGTCTAAGATTCGGCGAATGTGGATATGTGAGAAAGCTTGCCAGTAGCTTCTCGTGGGTCGGTGGTTCTTTCCGCGGTTTCCCGGTTTCTTCCTCCACCATTAATACTGGCCGCCATGTATAACCTATCGTGTGCTGAAAAATGGCGTTAAGCCCCACAACAACAACAACAACAACAACAACCACATAGATCCTTCGTTTCCAAACGCTCGTCTCGGTGATCCGAATGATTGTCCATGATGATTTAACATACATGGGCAAGTCCGTACGGAACAGCATCGACGGTACGAGAGTAGAGGATTCAAAGGTTGTCCACATCTTGTGACGAGAACAGGTAAAGGGAATGAAGTGAACCTCGTTTATTTATAGTGGAAGAGCGGATAGAAACGGATTGAGATTTTTCACCAATCCAAACAAGCGTTACAAAATTCAGCCAATGCGCGGATACTGTCTTCCAATCCGAAGAGAGTTACCTGTGACGTCACATTCCCTATATAGGTGCGCTAGCGTCTGTGCGCAGTGAATCGATGCGACATTGTTCTTTTTTTAAACATGACGGAAACTAAGAAGACGATCAGTTGGGGTGTACCGGCCGTGGAGACGAGAAGCGATGGTATAGCACCGGTTACCGAAGTCAACACAGGTCTACTTCCAGAAGAGGTCGATTTTAATTGGGATTTAGTGAATTTTCTCTCTTCTTCGCAAGAATTTGTTCCGGTACTAGCACCTTCGCAACTTTCTCCTTCTTTACCACACGTAGAGGATTTTTAAACAGAGACAGAAAGAAGAATTGGAGAAATTTTTACAACAGCAGAAATAAGCAGAACAAGCTTTTCTCCTTCAGCAACAACAGTGAGAAGAAGAAGAGGGGAGAAGGAAACGACAGGAAGAAGAAGAAGAAGCAGAGACGAAACAAGGTCTAGGAGAGAAGGAAGACAGTGAAAGTCAAACGGTGACGGTACTCTTGGACATTTTGGCAGAGTTAAGAAGTCTGAAACAAATGTATCAGACTTCTTCATTGCGAACCAAGAGAAAAAGACCTTCCCGAGCGAAACAACCCAACCCTGTTCACACACCTACTACGCCCGAGATACCAGCCCTAGTGATTTCTATTAAATCATCGACGGGAGCAGGTCCAGAAGTAGGCCTTGCCCGTGGCAAAGGCTTAAGGCAGTTAAAGATGATTGCTTCTCGTTCCAGAGTTTGTTTTTTTTTTAAAAAAAACAAAAACAAACAAACACCCAACATTCCTTTTCAGGGCCACCCACTTTTTTCGAAAAGAGATAGTATTCATTTTGCCAAAATCAATTAAAACTCAAAATCCCTTTTTTACCCATGATGTACGTGTGTGAGTGCGTGAGTGTAGGCCCTTATTCTAAAACATCAAAACCAGGAGACGCTTACGTTCTTCTGTCTGATCTATTCTGGTACAAATGTTACAATCCAATTCGCAACACAACACAACACTTTAAAAATTTCGATGACTTCTTCTGTGTCTTTTTTGTTCACGCTCTCTAATTTTTGAATTTCTTCACTTTCACAGGTTTTTCCTCCTCTTCTTCCTCACTTCCTTTGCCGAGGACACCTCTTCTTCTTCTTCCTCCTGCTCCTGTTGTTTTTTAGGGCAGTCTGAAGACCAATGTCCTTCCTCTTGACAATGATAACAGGTATCTTGATTTGTGTCTTTTTTGACACTTGTCTTGCTTTTCTGACGGTCTGGACATTCTGTAGCCGAATGCCCTTTCTTCTAACAGATATAGCAAGTATCTTGATTTTCATCTTGAAAGGAGGGGGAGTAGTCTGTCGGCTTGTGTGAAGAAATTTTCGTATGACACCTCGCAAAGCTCTGATCAGAAGTTCGATCTGTGTGGGCTCTTCCATCGTTCTGGTCGGCTTGAGAGTGAAATGAATACTGGGAGGGAAGGCACTAGCCCTTTATATATACACTGGTCTGATATGGATATAAAGGTGTCCATGGTGTTTCAAATGTAGTCATTTGACCTTTTGCAGTCAAGATGAAACGATCGCATCATTTCGTGAAGAAAGGAGAAGGAAGTAAGAGGCAGAAACGTGGCTTCTCGCCTCGCACAGTACCTGAAGTCTTGGTTCAAATTCATGCCAGCGATTTTCAAGATGCCATGAGTGAACCAGAATCCAGACCCAGAGAATCTACACCAAACCAAAGTCAACCACCAGAAAACCCTGAAAAGTACTTCCACATTCGAGAAACGGGCAAACGCTCCTCTAGAAAATTTAGAACCACGGCCTACACGTACACGGTTAAGTTTAAAGATTTCAAGTCCCACGTACCGTTGGAGAAAGCGGAAGAGTTCATCACCGATGTGTGGGATTCTTTGTTAGCCGCACTGAAACGGCAATGTGAAGCCAAAGAAGACGATCGCTTGAGACTTTCCATTCATCACTACAGCTTGAAATCACCCGTTTGGATCGAGTTTAGCAGCCCAGCAGAATTTACACCTTCCAAAGTCATCGACAAGATTCAACACGTGCAACAATCCATCGACAAGTTTCACATCACCGATGGAAAAGCGACAGTGTTCATGACCCACGTGTCTCTTCCCCAAGGGATCGGACAACGCAAAAAGGTGTTATTGGTGGACGCCTTCGCAGCGTCAAGCGTAGCCTCGTCCAAATTAACAACCATCAAGACTAGATGTGTTTAGCCCGTGCCATCGTCGTAGGACGAACGTATGCCGACAAGAACGATACGACAGAATGGAAAAGAGCCTGGAAAATTATTCAACGATCGGACCGAGCCAAACAACGAAGAGAAGCAGAACTCCTGTTACAGCAAGCGGGGATATCCAAATACACACCCTGCGGCATTTCTGAAATGCAAAAATTGCAAAACGTCTTAGCTCCAGCTACACATTGAAAGTGCACCCTCAAGAAGTGCGCGGACCTCTGTTGTTTCGAGGCAAAAATTTCAAAGACGGAAAATACATTCACGTCTATCATCACGATGAACATTTCGATGCCATTACCAGTATCACTGCATTCCTGGGATTCAGTTATTTCTGTGAGAAATGTGACTATAGCTGTAACAATCGAGAGCAACACAAGCATTGTGGATCGAAATGCTCAGGACTTTTGGTCTCTAAACCCTGTCTTGACGAAGGACAACCACGAGTGCATTGCCCTGCTTGTCAGCGAACTTTTCTCAGCCCTGCCTCTTACCAACATCTGAAAACGCAAGGTTCACAGCAGAAAAGCGCCTGTCAGCTGCTGAGATTGTGCCCTACTTGTGGACAAGACATACTTACCAACAGTGCCAAGGCACATATATGTTCAGGAAAGAAACGAGGTCACATTTGTCACCAAATGGTGGACGTGGAACACGAATGCTGCATTCAAAAATACCATTCCAAACATGAAGAAGAAGATGACCAGAAGAAAGGCAATTTCATCTTTTTCGATTTCGAATACATGCAAGAGACTGGTATTCACATTCTTAATTTCTGCGGGGCTCATCGAGCGTGCGAGAAGTGCATCCAAGAGCTTATCTTTAGTCATTGCCCTCACTGCACAGTGATTCATGCCCGAAAACACCCTAGCTGTCATAAGTCCTCAAACGACGAACTTTGTCAAACGTCAATACTCGGTCAAAGCCCTACGCTGGTTACATTATTTGTACCCCAAGGAAGACAAATGGATCCAACATGCCCGCATCGGAGGAGGCGAAAAGACCATCGGAATGTATTCGGTAGATGGCCTGGACTTAGAAAACCCCAAGATCGTGTACGAGTTTAACGAGTGCTTATTTCACGGATGTCCCATCTGTTATCCTCAACGTGGCACTAAAAATCAATTTTTACAACGGACCATGGAAGACTTGTACGAGGCCACTTGTCAGCAGCGCCTGAAGTTAGAACAGCAAGGATACCAAGTGGTGGAAATGTGGGAACACGAGTACGATCACCGTTTGAAAACCGATTCCAAGTTTAAACGCATCGTGGAAAGTTACAAGTTGATGGACCCTCTGAACCCAAGGGACAGCTTGTACGGAGGACGGACGAATGCCACCTGTTTGCTGTACCAAGCCGGGGAGAAGAAAAGAGAATAAATCAGATACTTGGACGTGTGTTCGCTGTATCCTTACGTGTGCAAATATTGTCACTTTTCCGCAGGGCACCCACAATTGCTGACGGAACACATCGACGTGGACAACATTCGACAATACTAAGGATTGATCAAGTGCAAAGTCTTGCCTCCCACGGACTTGTACCATCCCGTTTTACCTCACCATTGCCAAGGAAAACTGATGTTTCCCTTGTGTCGTTCTTATGCCGAAACGTACAACCAGGACCGACCTTGTCAGCACACCCAGAAAGAACGCGCCTTGACGGGAACGTGGGTCAGCGTGGAATTCTTCAAAGCTCTGGACTTGGGATTCCAACTGTTAGAACTGTACGAAATTTACCACTTTCCTAAGACAGAAAAATACCACAAGGGCGACGAGACTCAGAAAGGCATTTTCGCAGACTACGTGGATGCTTTTTTGAAACTAAAACAAGAACTCAGCGGCTATCCTTCCTGGTGCCACACTCCCGAAGACCAAAAGAAATTCAAAGACAAATACTGGGAGCAGGAAGGCATCATTTTAGACCACGTGGAGAGAAACGAAGGAAGGCGATCGTTTGCCAAAGTGATGTTGAATTGCTTGAGGGGCAAAAGGGCACAACGACCGTTTTTACCCAAGACAAAGTACTTGACAGAACATTCCCGCTACTTCCAGATGATTCACGACAAAACCAAATACATGAAACACGTGGACGTCGTTCGTGAGGATTTGATCTTAGTCAATTACGAAGAAGAATTGGACTTTGTAGAAGCCGACGAATTTGGAAATGTCATCATTGCAGCCTACATGACAGCCCATGCTCGTTTAAAAATGTACGAAGCGTTACACCGATTAGGAGATCATGTTCTGTATTTTGACAAGGACAGTTGCATCTACATCGATCGCCTGGATCACTGTCACCCTGACATCGAAGGAGACCGTTTAGGAGCCTGGACAGATGAGTACCACAACGACAAGATTCTAAGTTTTGTAAGTGGCGGTAACAAAAATTACGGTTACGAATACCGTGACCCACAACGAGGAGTGCACACGGAGTGTAAAGTGAAAGGATTGACTCTCAATGATCGCACCGGTCGAGTGGTGAACTTTGGCGTACTGAAGGAAGCCTTGTAGTCTGGACAGGATGGAAACTTTAAAGTGACCACCTACGAACCTTACAAGATTATACGTTTACCCACATACCAAATCGTCAGTCGACCCTTGGAAAAAGTCTATCAAATCGTGTACCAGAAGCGAGTACGGCTTCCCAACCACTTCAGTTTACCGTACGGACACGATGATATTGGTCAGCATATAAAAAGGGACAGCGTCCAAGACCGAGAGTTCACTGTGACTACCAACACCAAGCGAGAAAGATGACTCCTTTCACACAGCAAGTATAAAGCGAGAGCAAACTCGAGTGCGATACTGTGCCTTGCGATTGCAAGGATGCCGTACGCTGTGACCTCAGCGATTCAGTACCACATCATGGGAATTTTGCCATGACTATACCTACCATGGAAAGTGATGATGTGCGTGTCAAACCTGACGGATGAGAAAGCGATGACACTCGTAATCGTACACCTTTTCACTTTACTGGTTTTCATGGTGGATGTCATCATGAAACCATGCGGCTACCACCCTACGGATGTCATCCAACCCTGAGCAAACACCTGCGGATTTCACCGTACCCTCATCGAAATGAACCTGTGAAAGACGAATATTCGTTCCCTGTGCGCCTGAATACCGCGACTTTGAAAGTCGATTACAAACCTTCCGAGGAAAATGGCCTAAATATCTGGGAGGACCTACCCCCGAAGAATTAGCTAGAGCCGGATTTATCTACTCGGGCGAAGGGGATAAAGTCAAGTGCTTCAGTTGCGGTGTGTCACTTCACGAGTGGGAGCAGAAAGATTCCGCTTACCTGGAACATGCTGGATGGTCTCCGGATTGTCACTATCTACCTTTAGTGGGACCTAGTCATTGAAAGTGGAATACCATGTCATTTAAGAAACCAGCTTGGCTAGGAGTTAAACGTTGGACAACACCTAGACAAGTATTTAAACCTCATGTAAAAAATAATATTCAAAGATTATCAAATGAATTGCAGGAGAAGATCTACAAGGAAATTTGGCAGGGACTTGCCAGAGCAAAATCTCAACTGGGGACTGAGGCACTTTTATGTCAAGAAATTCACAAGAGGAAATTGACAAAAGTCAACAAACAAGTCAGATTTCTCTAGATCAAGTGTGCGTTCTTCCGAATATTCCGCTTTAGACCCTTTACATCAGAAGATTTTATTACCTTTCTTGACCGTTTCCTGGAATGGCAGTGGTCAGAAATTACTCACTACATTCGTTACTATCGCTCTAGGAGAAGTTTTTGACTGACATGGTCATGGATACTTTACAAGAGAACATTCGTGGTTTGCCTGTGGAGTTGAGAGAAAGCATTTACCGAGAGTTCGTCAAAATACAAGTGAAACGCAAAGAATCCGTTACGTCACCGATGTTTAAACCACTGGTACCAAAATGCTATAAGAGGATTGATTCATGTGAAAGCGTTCCAATTGTCTGACATTGTTTAACTGGACGAGGACCAGAAGACTTTGGTTGTCACTGTTCCTTCTACTTACAAGGTGGCCATACTACAACGAATTCCAGAGGAAGAGTTAGAGGAGTACCAAAATCTTTTACGCTACCAAATTTTGTCTGTAGAGGAAAATTCTGTGCGGTGTGTGGAGTGTGAACTAGTGGCTAAAAAATTTGGATTCGATACTGGAGTACGATTAGCTCTGTGCAAAAAGTACACTTATTACCTCCCATAACAAAGAGGGTATAAAAATGGACTACCATGCCACGGCCTTTATCATTCGTGATACAACAGATTCCTTGGAAGGAAATCAATGACAGTATTCAAACGGTGGAGGATTTCCATCGCATTTTACGAGAACTGTGTCCATTGAATTGGGGTCGACGTGTGGTGTGTGTCTTAGTGACTTGCTTTCTGGGATTTCGTTTACCAGCCGATTCCTTGTGGACTCTATACGAACAGTACATACCACTCAAAAAACATAAAAGTGGTCCCTTTAAATGTACACGAGAGACTCATTCTGTTAAAAACTTTGCGCTTTCATCTCGACACTTCTCGACTTCTGCGGGAAAAAAAGATTCGTCAACTTTTAGGCACTGAAGATGTGTACGACGATGTGTGTGTAGCTTGTGACTTACACCCTCACGGGAAAGATGTACGTGACAGGAAAAGTTTGAGCTTCGAGACTTGGACAAAAGAAGTGGCACACTCTGCCCAAGAGTTGTAATCCTCACTTCAAACGTTCCGTATCCATGTACTTAACCATTTGGTTTTATGTATTTTTGTCTTTAGTGTTATTCACATTTAAAGATTGCAATAAACGTGTCCTGAAAAAAGTATAAAAACTCTTGTCTTGAGTGTCTTCATGTCAAAAGTGATATTCCTTACACTACTATGGCTACCTCTACTGTCTCTGCTCCCTCTTCCGCCACTTTCAAAAGTCATCGACGAAAATTGAGATCGTGCCAGTTGGGAGGCCTTGTATCTTCGACATCCCTTTAACATGTTAATTGCCGGACCCAGCGGTTCAAGCAAAACCGAATTTGTCAAACGTTTGATCGAACATAAATATCATTTGATCGATCGTCCACCTCAACGGATCGTGTGGTGTTACAAAGAGTGGGAATCGGCATACAGCCTTCTGCGAGAGAGTCAAGGCGATTCCATTGTGTTTGTAGGAGGCATTCATGGCGAAGACGACGAGATCGTGTCTGACCCTAGTCAAACACATCTGGTCATCTTCGACGACATGTTAGGAGAAGACGAAGAAGAAATTAAACTGGTTTACGCGCAAAGGGCATCATCGTATTGCCAGTGTCATTTACATCACCCAAAGTTTGTTTCAGCAATGTAAAGTCCATCGCACCATCAGTCTCAATGCTCATTACGTGGTCTTGTTTAAAAGCCCTAGAGATAAATCGCAAGTGCAAATCTTAGCCTAACAGTTAGGAACGCCTTGGATGACTCATGCCTACGACAATGCCACTCAAACTCCGCATGCCTATTTACTCATGGATTTAAAACCCACCACCCCCGATTATTTGCGATTTCGTACCTATCTGTTTCACCACTGGTGCCAAGACGGAGGGCCTATCGTGTACACATCCCCGTCGTCGACTTAACAACAACAACAACCAAACAAAGTCTATAAAAACCTCGGTCACTTTGGTCTGTCTCACAAAGTGTCAGTATGACGTCTCTTCAGTCTCATCTTCCCGTCAAATTGATTCATGCCTTGTACGGCATCAGTCGCGAAAAAACCCCACAAATACGTGCTCGTGTCTTAGAAGCCAGTCTCAAAGAAGTCTTACGGTGGTCTACGGTGACAGCACGTCAATTACTGCAAGGCATCATTCACATTCCACATCAAACCAAACGCTTTTTTGAGAGAAACAAAGTAGCCTTGACGGAACTGACCGATCCTCGCATCGACACTCAAACCAAAAAGCAAATCATTTTGAAACTTGGAGTTAGCAGTTTTCTAGGATTTGTCATCATTCGCTCCCTCTTAAAATGGGGTCCCAATGCCCCAAAGTCCTCCCCCCCAAAAAAGCCACTCCCAGACGTACCCAGAAGAAAAAGAAAAAGAGCAGCAGTGTCAAGATCAGGTCACAGCCTCAGAAAAAAGAGCCCACAGGAAGCAGCTTGTACACGCAAGAGAGGCATTACAGCCCGGACACAACCTTACATTCGCAAACCACGACATGCAGCAACGGTGACATCGTCTCCAGTAGACTCAGGTTCTTCCACTTCTCCGTTGCTGGTGATGCTAGCCAAACCCGATTTGACACATGTTCTTCCTAATTTGATGAAAAATTGGAAACCCGCGTCTCCAAGACCTTCTCCTGCAGCGGTGACACCCTCTTCCTCCTTAGCGGCAGTGGAGGCTGCTCACAAAGTACCTACCCCCAAAATCAAAGTCCAAGAGAGATTGGGCATGTTACAGAGTTTACTGGATTTGCCAAAGCAAGAACTGTCCCGATTTAGTCCGTTGCGAACCCTTCCACGTCGAGTTGATACGACGAGCCGACAATCATTGGCGACGCATTCCAGTATAAAAAAAGACCTGATGTAGACGATGGGATCAGTGTTGCTCCTGAATGCTCAAAAATGTCCCCTCGAAAGAAGTGCACACCGTCACCATCGTCGCTCTTCTGTCCAAAAAGGAAAAGGAAAAATAAAAGGACAGACACGTCATCCGAAAGAACGCTTAGCCAAGTATCGACGTCTACCCTGAAAAGATGCAGTCGTCCAAAGAAAAAGAAGAGCCACCAAAAAGGAGGATTTTTTGTCAAACCTTATCAGACAAATAAGATAAAATGGCGCATGTCAAGCCATGGACTTCAGTGTATTTTTTTGCTTCTGAACCAAAAAGACGTCCCCTTAAAGAGGTGCATACCATCGCCGTTCTTCTGTCCAAAAAGGAAAAGGACAAAGAAAAGGACAGTCACGTCATCCTAAAAATGCATTATATGGAACCAGTGGATTAATGCTGCCAAATGGGATGAGGATACAAACTCTCGCAAAATTCATTACAAATTATCTTACTCACATCTACATCCAGATTCTTCTGAGAAAATGAGAAATCACCTTGCTGAGGAAGTTTTGAACAATTATATGTTAAACTTGATGCAACAATACCAAAGTTCATTAATGAATAGCTGTGTTCTGGATAGCACTATTGAATATTTGGACAACACAAGCAAGCTAATCACAGTTTTCAAAGATCCAAGACCAATTATATCTATGTACGATACCCGAATAGAGCCCTTATTAACCATTTTACATTGGTTCCAATCATGGAGAGAGGAAATAAAAGCAAAGCCACTGTCAAAAAAGGAAAAAGGAAAAATTATTCCAAGTAAACAATGCCTCGATGACACAGAGTTTAATTTCTACGTTTACTGAGTTATGTAAAATACATATCAGTGATTTCCCAGGTCAGGGTCTTTGTCCAGCCAGGTACAACAACAAGTGAGGGGCCTGCACAATGGCAATTTAACTAATCCAAATTACAGCACGTACTCGTCCACCATGAACAGTGTTATTTTAGGACAATCTAGTAAGTCTCGTGGTCGAAAATCCAATACTGGCATTTTATCAGCAGACCCATACAAATTCGAGTTGGATCCACCTGTACCAAGGAAAAGGAAGACACTGACTAACATCACTAACAATCCAGTTTAATAACAGAGGTCCCATTAAATTACAAGTCAATGCTACCTCCATTCTATACAACATCAAACTAACATTGCATGTTATCTCACTGGCTTACAATGATTATGTTTCCTGAAATACAAACCTTCCATTTCACATAGAGATCTGGCATTCCAAAGATCGACCTCAAAATTCCTTGCAAACACCTTCACTGGATTCTCTCCAGGTGGTAATGTCCGTCTCATGGGACAGATCAGCTAATTAGTTGCCAAGGTTACATTACCTCTGCAAAACAGAAGTCCAATTCTAAACAACATTGAAAGTACTGATTGTTACAGCAAATTAGCTCGTATACAGTTCATATGTTATTTTCAACTTATTTATGTTACTTTTCATTTTGCATCAATAACAGTTTTCTTCTTTGATAATTGATAATGTCTGAGAAGAATATGTAGATTTTGATTCAATTTTAAAGTTAAACTTGTCTTGATAGACAACCTCATTTGCCTATTTTATCATTCCATGTCAACACCGATTGACTTTCTTTACAGTTTATAATGCTATATAATCAACAAATCTGTATATTGAGAATCCTGTCTCTTAAGACAGGTGATCTTTGATAGTAGTGGTCTTTCAACTCAGGTTTAACTCTACTTGCCTTTCACTTGGAACAGATTAAAAAATTGTGCAACTATTGTCAATCACAGTTTTCACAACTTAATTCACATTTTTGTTACAAATTTTATGAGTAATAATGATGTGACTATCCTACAGAATTGTGACAAAATGGTCAATTTAAAAGACCACATCAAGTTCAATTTTTAATTGGTCAATAGCTTCATGTTTGATTGCTGTACAAAATTATACAGTTTATGTCAAATAAACATCAATCTGTTTTACAAATAGTGTTTTTATTTCTTGGACCAGTGTACATAGGAACACGTTTCAATTCTAAACTTAAAATGATGCTAATTTTTTAAGTTTATGACTATATAAGACAAGTGACATGGGATGAAAGGAGTGCAAAGTTAGATATATCTGTGTACATTGTTTCCACTGAAGGTCACCTCTTCTACAGTAAACTAGTGACTTTATACAGCATGCATGCTCTCATGGAGGGCAAATATGGTAATATGGTAAGATACTAGTAATATTATACTACATTTGGGTGTTTGTCAAATTGGAATGGATGGCCTATAGATAAATTGATATAACAAACAAAAGCTAGTATACACTTTATCATATCAATCCATCTGTATTTTTTAATGTAGTATCCATATATCTATGTATCTAAGATCTCTCAACTGATAACCCAAAAGGGAGAGAGAAAATCTAAATATTTAATAGGTCTTCTAAAATGTATATGATGTGATTAATATAATACACCAGTAATCGTTTACCATCTTTCATACATGTTGGGGTAAATGTTTTATATACAACCAATATTTCTAACATGTAAGTTGAAACTTAATGATTTGTAACAGTTGCCAATTACATCTGTAAAATAAATGACAAACAGATATGGTATGATTACCCTCACACTAAATTTCTTTACCTTAATTACATTCATATGTTTCTTGCAAATGTTTCTAATCCAAACTTAAATCGCATTTTACCCCATGGCGATATTTATGAATAACTCAGGGCTAATATTGTACACAGGAATATGAAACATATAAAGGATCTCCCATGACATTATCACAACCAATGATGTGGAAAAAAGTGGTACTCATGGTAGGAATCATATGATGACTTTAAGGCAGAAAAATGTAAATGGTAGTTATGGAGTGGCTAGGTTTTATTTACCAAACCTATCAATTATGCGTTTACAGTACATGTGGTTATAACTCCATATCATCAAGACATATGGTCAGTATAAGTAAAAAGTACATGCTGCTTTAGACATGTTCCTTCATTTCAATTGGGAATTGGTATCTTTGTTACTTTTCTAAAGTATAATGTTCTATTATGAAAATGGACTAAATGCACACAACAAACCAAAGTAACATATGTTAAAAAAAATGTTTAGGACCTGGAGATCTCATGAATTGCTGCAATGAGGTCTGGCTCATCTTGTCTATGTGTAGACTGTAGGCTGACGTGATGGAAATAATCCATTAGACTGGATGATAATATAAAAGATCCATCATCTCCATATTCTGGGGTAGGAACAGGAGGCAACTGAAAAAAGTCCCCAGACAATATCACCTGTACACCTCCAAAGGGCTTATCGCTGCTCCTAACACGTCTGAACAAAAATTCTATTTGACTGAAAACTTTCAGACTTAGCATAGACACTTCGTCTACGACTACAACGTCCACATTTAAAATGTTGCATTTATTTTTAAGAAAATCATCATTATATAGCAATAGGAACAATATTTCGTCATTGCGAAATCGTCCATCTTTGATGCCTGAGAAACGATGAATTGTTGTCACATTTATTTCAGTACACACATTAGTACTAATATTAGTACCACTACTCCTACCTCGTGGACGGGGTACTAACATGAGCCTATGTGTGTCAGTGGAGCAAGCCGGGTGTGATACACACCCGGCACTTTTTTTTTTAACCTAATATAAACAATTTTGAACATGTTCCTTGCATATAATGAAATAAATTGAGTAATCATCTTATTTAATACCGGAATTATTGCAAATTATTGTAGAAATAGTTGTAAAATCTCGTTTACCTTTCTTATCCGATATTTTCGTTTAGATAGTCCGCCATATTAGTTCAAATAATGACTACTTCCGTTCTCAGCCTTGTTTGTTTGTGTGCCATATAAGGACATTGAGGCCTTATTTGGAAATGTAAACAGATGGTAGTAAAACTATGGCGCGGTTTGAGTTAGAAATTCTGCGCGTTAAAAGTAAATATGGTTTATCGGTGACTTTGAAATTCCACCAAGAAGCCATTATTCGCCACTTGATTGATAAAAAAAAGATGTATTTATCCTGCTACCCGCTGTATTTGGAAAGTCACTGACTTTGCCTTTTCTCAACAAAAACTGGTTTCCACTATTCAACAATTGGTAACATAGCACAGAATATCCAAATATTGGTAAGGCAAGCCTTATTTAGAAAAGGGGTCACGGCGAGAGTCTTGCGTTATCTGTCATGGCGAACACGGTGAGGATAGTGTAACCATGCCAATTTATTTTATCGTGAAAGGGCTTATTAAATTCATAATAAGCCAAACTTCTTTCACGTCATGATTATACTTATGTAGTAGATTTCTACACTATTTGTTTTTTTCTGACTTTAATGATGATATTTTTTGCTCCATTACATGATATGGGATCAGTTCGTAGCCTCAACCACAACAAATCAAGTTGAGGCTACGACATCGTAGCTATACACACATACTTTATTAATACACTTGCAGCCTTTCCAGTTGATGCTGTTAAAGCTATCCTTCTCCCACTGATGGTCATTTTATCACAAATCCTGCTAAGTATGAATGTTTTTCCTGTGCCAGGACAGCCTGTTAAAAGTAGATTATGACCTTTCTCTGCGGTCTTCGTAATTAACAATTGCTGCTCATCCATTTTCTTTGAAGTTAATATACAATAATACGGACAACAATAAAAACACAAAATTTATAACTGTTTAAGTGATTATAATAAGTACTGACATGAATTTTCAAACAATAAGTATGTTTCAGGAGTTATCAATGCACTATAGAACAATGTAACCAGCAATCAGCACCAATTTACCAAAATCAATATTTATTTTTGCCACCAGAATTAAAACGCATCACAATGTACATTAACGATATTTACTGCGGACTCGAGGTTGTTCGGATCTTACCTTTCGGTCGATGGTGAAATCCAAGACTACCCGAATGCAAACGGCACAGCCGGTCAGATACTTGTCCGGACGTCCAAATCGGCGAACAATTATTGCATTTTCTCCAATATGTCACAAACTGAACGAAGTGTCTCGAGCTGTTTTGAAAATTGAACTATTCTTAATTACGACTGGCCTAAGTTGGAAATTAGCAGGCGCAATTAGGATAAACTAGCAGTGTTGGAACTACCGAGGGATGCGGACTCGTGCCTTCCCTTGTTATATTATTACAGGTTAGGCTCCTAATTTTATTTGTTACAAACCCCTGTGGCTGGAACAGATTCCTAGCTAGATACTTTCCAGAAGGCGTTTAAATCAAAACCCTCGAAGCCTATGTTGAATTAGTACAAATTATAATTTATTATTGCTCAAATCGATCTATATTATGCGTGTATTTCATACCCGGTACCCTTAGGATGCCCCTTATTTGGATGATTCCTCTCCTTGACATTCGTCAGGACTTGCTTCCTAAGTCCAATGGAGATTAAATGTCCTTGAATGGGTCCATGTCGAAACTTTTTAAGAAGGGGAGGTAATGTCCCAACATTATATTTAAGATATAATCTTCTCACGGCATGTGTTCGACCCGAACCCCTTTATTTAGCCGAGAATTTCTCGAAATCTGATAGACGAATAGTTTTTGAAAAGTTTCCTATTGCTAGGACGGGTCCCTCATTAGATTCTGTCCAAAAGACGTCGAAATCAGTCTTATGATCAGCACTACAATTAGTACAAATGATTGATCTATTAACATTTTGGTATTGTTCATACCCGACATCCATAGCGCACCCTTATTTCGCTGTTTTCTCTCGACGAAATGTCAGGACGTCCTTCGTTAGTGGACTTCATACCCTAGGGTTAAAATATCAAAGAAGGGTCCACGTAAAAACTGAATAAAGAGGGGACGTAATGGCTCGAAGGGAAACGTAAGATATAATCTTACAGCATGTGTAGAGCTCTAATTGTTTTATCTAGCCGCGATTTTCTAGAAATAGGCTGGAAAAAGTTTCTTCTAATGTTTCCTACTGTTAGAACAGATCACTACTTTTGTAATGTCCATGAGACGTTGAAATCAAAATCCGCTAAGTAGGAGTACAATTAGTACAACCTATTGACACAATCTATGAACATTTGCTTGTTTTTCATACCCTGTACCAATAGCGCGCCCCTTATTTCGCTGATTACTGTCCGCAAAGTTAGACTGGTCTTCCTTCGTGGGTGGAATCTATACACTAGAGATACAAAATCAAAGAACGTTCTATGTCAAAACTCTAGAATGGGTGGACGCGTTGGCCAAAATGAAAACGTAACGTATAATCTTCTTTCGGCATATATTGAACCAGACCTCCTTCACCTAGCCGCTGATATCTCGAAATCGGCTTGAGGAATCTTTATGAAAGTTTTTATATTATTAGGACGGGTACCTATTTAGATACTGTCCAAGAGACGCTCAAATCAAAATCCTCTAAGTAGGAGTACAATTAGTACAAATTACTGAAACAATCTATTAGCATGTTCGTATTGTACATACTCGACACTCATTGGGTGCATCTTATATCGCTGTTTCTTGTCGACGAAATTCGTCACGACTTCCTTCTTTGGTGGACTTTATACTCGAGAGACAACGTATCACTCGAACTCTTGTCTCTAGCCATGAAATCTCGAAATCGGCTCGAAGACTTTTCTTCGAACATTTTATACTGTTAGACCGGGTCCGATTTAGATACTATACAAGAGACGTTGAAATCAAAATCCTCTAAATTGGAGTATAATTATTTGACTGTTGATACAATCAATTAACTTTTGCGTTTTTTCATACCCGGCTCGTATAACCTACTCCCCCTTATATCGCTGACTCCTCTCGACGAAATTCGTCACGACTTCCTTCGTAGATGTGCTCTATCCTCTATAGATAGAATATTATTGAAGGGTCCATGTCAGAACTCTAAAGAGGGGACATGATGGCCCAACTGTGTTCATAAGATACAATCTTCTTACGGTATGTGTTGTTCCCGACCTCCTTCATCTAGCCGCGAATTTCTCGAAATGGGCTTGACGAATTTTCTTCAAATTTTTCGTACTGTAAGAACGGGTCCCTAACTAGATAATGTCAAAGAGGTGTTGAAATCAAAATCGTCTAACTAGAAACTCAATTAGTACAAGCTATTGATACAAATATATAAAGATTTGAAGTTTTTTCATACCCAGTACCCATAGGACGTCCCTTATTTCCATGTTTCCTCTGGACGAAATTCGTCAGGACTTCCATCGTGGATGGACTCTATCCTCTAGAGATAACATATCGAAGAAACGGCCCATGTCAAAGCTCTTAAGAGGGGAAGTAAAACCTCAACTGAATACGTCAGATATCATCTTCTTACGGCATGTATTGTACTCGACCTCCTTCATCTAGTCGCGAATTTCTCGAAATTGGCTCGACGAAATTTTTTCTAATTTTTTACTAATTTTAGAACAGATCACTAATTAGACGCTGTCCAGGAGCAGTTGAAAACAAAGTCCTCTAAGTTGGAGTACAATTAGTAAAAGATTTAGATACCATCTATTAATATTTGCGTGTTTTTCATATCAGGGACGCATAAGGAACCATTTATTTCGCTGTATCCTCTCGACGAAATTCGTCAAGATATCCTTCGCAGATGGACTCTATCCCCTACAGATAGAATATGAAAGAAGGGTCCATGTCAAAACAGTACAAAGAGGTGACGTAATGGCCCAATAGTAAAGGTAAGATATAATCTTAAGGCATATGTTCTGCTCGACTTCTTTCATCTACCCGCAAATTTCTCGAAATCGGCTCGACGAATTTTCTTCAAAACTTTTCAACTGTTAGAACGGGTCGTTAGTTTAATACTGTCCAAGAGACGTTGAAATCAAACTCATGTAAGTTGGGGCACAATCAGTACAAACTAGTGATACAATCTATTAACATTTACGTATTTTTCATACCCGGTACTCACCGTTCGCCCCTTATTTCGTTCCTATCTCTTGACGAATTTGTCAGGACTCCCTTCGTGGATGGACTCTATCCCCTAGAGATCAAATATCAAAGAAAGGTCCATGTCAAAACTCTTAAGAGGGGACGTAATGACCCAACAATATATGTGTGATCTCATCTTCTGACGGCAAGCGTTCTAATCGACTTCTCCATCTAGCTGAAACTTTCTCACAATCGGCTCGACGAATTTTCTTCAAACTTTTCCTACTGTTGGAACGGGTCCCCCTTTAAATACCGACCAAGAGACGTTGAAATCAAAATCATCTAACTTGGAATACTCTTAGTACAAAATAGTGATACAATCTATTAACATTTGCGCCGTTTCCTCTCAACGAAATACATCAGGACTTCCGTCGTTGGTGGTCGCTATCTCCTAGAAGTAAAATATCAAAGAAGGTTCCATATCAGAACTCAGTAAAAAGGTTATGTAATGCCCCAAATGTAAACGTAAGATATAATCTTATAGCATGTGTTCTGCTCGACTTCCTTTATCTAGCCGCTAGTTTCTCGAAACTTGCTCTGCGAATTTTCTTCAAACCTTGATTACTGTTAGAACGGGTCCCTAATTAGATAATGTCTGAGAGACGTTGAAATAAAAATCTTCTAAGTTGGAGATCAATCAGTACAAATTAGTTATACAATCTATTAACATTTGCCTGGTTTTCATATCCGATACCCATCGGACACCCCTTATTTAGTCGTTTCCTCTTGACGAAATTCGTCAGGACCTCCATCGTGGATGGATCTATCCCCTAGAGATAAAACATCAAAGACTGGTCCATGTCAAAACTCTTAAGATGGGACGTAATGGCCCAACCGATTAGGTATGATGCCATCTTCTGACGGCATGTGTTGTACTACCATTTTTCTCCAATTGCGAATTTCTCGAAATTGGCTCGAAGAAGTTTATTTACACCTTTCCTACAGTAAGAACGGGTCCCTATTTAGATACTGTCCAAGAAATGTTCAAATCGAAATCCTCTAGTGATACAATCTATTAACATTTGCGTGTTTTTCATACTCGGTACCCGTAGGGCGCCCCTTGTTTCGCTGTCTCCTTTCGACGAAATTCATCAGGACTTCCTTTGTGGGTGGTCTCTATCCCCGAGATATAAAATATCAAAGAAGTGTCTTTGTCAAAACTCAGTCAAAAGGTGACGAAGTGTCCCAAATGTAACGTAAGATATAATCTTACGGCATGTGTTGTACTCGATCTCCTTTATCTAGTCGCGAATTTCTCAAATTTAGCTCTACCAATTTTTCTCTGTATTTTCCTGCTGTTAGAACGGGTCCCTATCTAGATAATGTCCAAGAGGCGTTTAAATCAAAATCCTTTAAGTGGAGGTTCCATTAGTACAAACTATTGATACAACTATGAATATTTGAGTGTTTTTCACATCCGGTACCCGTCGGACACCTCTTATTTCGCTCTTACCACGCGACGAAATTCGTGAGGACTTTATTTGTGGATGCACTCTATCCCCTAGAGATAAAATGCTAAAGAAGGGTCCATATCAAAACTCTATAGAGGGGACGTAACGGCCCAACTGTACAACGGTATATGTTCTCTAGCAGCAAATTTCTCGAAATTGGATCGGCGAATTTTCTTCAAACTTTTCCTGCTGTTAGAATGGGGCCCTATTTAAATACTGTATGAGAGGCGTTGAAATCAGAATCCTTTAAGTACGGGGTCAATTAATGCAAACTATTGATACGATCTATTAACATTTGCATGTTTTTCATATCCGGTACTCATCTGGCGTCCCTTATTTCCCTGTTTCCTGTCGACGAAATTCGTCATGATTTCTTTCGTGGATGGACTCAATCCCCGAATAGATAAAATGTCAAAGAAGGGTCTTTGTCAAACTCTATAAAGAAGGGACTCAATGGCCCAAATGTATACGTAAAATACAATCTTCACACGGAATGTGTTGTACCCGACCACCTTTATGTGGCCGCGACTTTCTCGAAATCGACTCGACGTATTTATTTATTTAAAAAAACTTTTATATACTTTTAGCACGGGTGCCTAAACAGGAAATGTCCAACAAGCGTTGAAATCAAAATACTCTAATTAGAGGTTCAATTAGTACAAACTCTTGATTCAGTCTATTAATCTTTGCGTGTTTTTCATACCCGGTACCCATCGGACGCACCTTATCTCGCGGTTTGCTATCGATGAAATTCGTCAGGACTTTCTTCGACAGTTGACTCTATCCCCTAGAGATAAAATATCAAAGAAGATTACATGTCAAAACTGTATAAAGATATAATGTTGTTACGGCATGTGTCTTACGCGACCTCCATCTTGCCGTAGATTTCTCGAAATAACCTCGACGAATTTTTTTTTTTAAAAAAAACTTTTCTACCGTTAGAACGTGTACCTAGTTAGATACTATGCAAGAGACGTTGAAATCAAAATCCTCTTAGGAGATGTTCAGTTAGTACAAACTATCGATACACTCTATTAACATTTGTGTGTTGTTGTGGTTTTGTTGGGGGGGGGGGGGTAATACCAGGTATGCATACGGCGTCCCTTATTTTGCTGTTTCCTCTCAATGAAATTCGTCAGGACATTTTTGTGGATTTCTCGAAATCGGCTGAACGAAATTCCTCAGGACTTCTTTCGAGACTACACTATCCTCCAGAGATAACATGTCAAGAACGGTCCTTGTCAAATCTCTTTAAAGGTGATACATAACAACCAAACTGTGTAAGTAAGATATAATCTTCTTGCGGCATGTGCTTTACCCGCCCTCCACTCCCCTTTATGTAACCCCAACTTCTGGAAATCGGTTACAAGTGTGCTAAGTTTCCCAGTTCAAAGGACTCCAGGACAATATTCAAAGTCAACTGAAGGCTTCTTAAACTCGTAAATACTCAACATAATTCTCCTCTAAGGACATGACGACCACACAAGAGAAATCTCCAATTTCACACTTGTATGTTTTTCTTTGTGGTTACCCTTTTACTTGAGTCATTAGTAAGCTTTTCGAACCCGAATACTAATACTTAACGTCATGCATCACAAGACACGACCCAAATGTGTGTGTGTGTGTGTGTGTGTGATTTGGATTTTTAACGTAGCTTTAACAATTTTTCAGTCATATCACTACGATGTCTGCAGTGTGGCGGTTTATGGTGATGTCTAACACTGGGGCATCATGCCGGAGACATGTAGCATGATGTCCCACCCAGTCACATTATCCTGACACCAGGCCAACCAGTCCTAACGCTAACCTCTTAATGCTGAGCGCCAAGTGAGGCAGCTGTAAGCACCATTTTTGTAAGTCTTTGGTATGACTCGGCCGGGGATCGTACCCACGACCTCCCGCATCTGAGGCGGACGCTCTAACCACTAGGTCACAGGAGCGGTCGACCCAAATGACTAACAACTAATTAATCCTATATCAAATTACTAAACACGTATTCCTATCAATATCTTAAACCATTCCTACATATAGTCCGTGATCTGTCTATATTCAGCTTTATATAGCACTCGTATTTCTCCAATCAGGTTCGAGTTACACCAATGCATTCCCTAAAGAGCTTTCATCTGCATTAACCTAGTGGTAACCAATTACATACTGAATTGGGAATAATTAATAAATTAAAAAAACTCGGTGTGAATAAGGAATAAGTATTCAAATGTATGTGAAAATATTTGAATCGGGAATAAGTAACTGGTTACTTATTCCTTATTGAATCGGGAATAAGGAATAAGTAACCAACTTTATTTCAGTGTTAAAAGGTGATCCTTTCGTTACTCGAACTCAGGTTACACTATATTTATGTAATTCGGTCCAACGAGTGAATATTGTAGAAACTTGTCGAGTACTATATCTCTAAAGCTAAAATCCATAAGTTATATATAATAACTTTGAGTAAACTGAAATCTGGCTGTCCACTATAAGGATCATTGCAAGACATTCATGAAACATCTGTGATTATAACTGTAATCTAATTCTAAGTTACAGACTGTTCAGATTTGTAGACTGTAGCATTCAGTTTGGATTATGCTCAAAATTAGAAATGGCAAAACTAAGAGTCAGATCCTACAAGCTGACTGAATTATCTGATACCATCTCAGTATATTTGATATAGTGAAAGGTCCCATTAAAATGTTTACAAAAATTTTGGGAAGGATAATCGTGAAGGTTTTTAAGACGGCATGGGCTTCTGTATACCATATCCATTAAATCGTAATGGTACGGGTCTATAAAACATAGCCTAAAATGACGGATGTCCCCTTTTCCATGTACGAAACGTAGCATAGATTCTTTCCGAAACGAACATCGTTCACTAAGAAGCAAGCAATGCTTTTCTGTCATTCTGTTGCAGTATTTCTATTTCCTAACTCTATATATTCTTCTTTTATTTATGTATGGATATATTTTATTCGTTAATTTTGTGTAACAAAGTTTCATTGTTTACTATGTTATTAGGTGAACATGAATGTTAAACCCCGACTAATGTTCACTTGTGAAGGAGAGCAAAACGAATAAATGTTAATGAATTAAACAAAAAATAATCTTCATATGGCCTAAATCGATTTTTACACATCGCATCATTAAATAATTTCACTTAATTAAAAAAATATCGTTTACTGCTATATCACGAAGATGAAAGATAAAATACTTACTCAGTTCCAGAAGCCTCACGAACAAGGAAACAAAATGACGTACCGAATTGTGTGTAGGTCTCTTTACAACTATGGCATGAGGCACATTTATAACATATTCAGCTGTCCATGATGCAATGGCAACAACTCTTTTAGAGTGTACGACCCAGCAAAACATTAGATATAAAGATGTTACATTGGTGATACTTCATCATCTAATTCAAATCCTACGTACAGGAATAGTAATTCAGTTCAGGTATCACTTGCAATAATAAAGAAATATAAAAAACAAAACAAAACAAAAAAAAAAAAAAAAAAAAAAAAACCAACAAAAAAACCCCCCAAAACAACAAGCAACATATAAACAGTCCATCATATTCGCATTATAGGTATTTAACATAGTAGCAAGGAGATGACAAGTTCTGATCCTCTCTCTGGGTTTTTGGGGGAGGGGGTATTTAATGCATTTTGAATTTTAAAATTTATCCACAAAACACAAATTAAAATACAAAAAATTAAAAATGATGGACTCGCTGGAGTAGATTGGCTGCTATAAAAACAAAAAACAAAAAGTAAACGACTTCATCAAAAATCAAAACCAAGAAAGGAAAATTATTGAAAAAATGATAACGAGTGACAGGAAAACTGCTATCTAATTACTTTTTTTTATTAAATGTTTATAATTCGATATAGAAAGAACTGTTTATATGTTTTCTATGGTTATTTGACTATGGAAGAATCTTGTCTGGCAGCATACCATTATAAAGAAGGTAGTCATTAGTCAACTCCGCAAAACCTATAGATACAGTTAACTCCATCATCTCTTTCAAAAGAAATCTGTATGGTTGTCCAACTTTAGAAACCTGGGTATATACGGATGAAAAAAGACAGCACAAACGTAGCCTCTCTAAGCGTTGTGAGTATATATATATATATATATATATATATATATATATATATATATATATATATATATATATATATATATATATATATATATATATATATATATATAAAATGTAAAATATCTGGTTAATGACGCAATGTATAAATTAAAAGAAAGAGCCTTCTAAGCCCATTTCCGATTGATACTGACATGCAATAATTAATCCGTTTTAAATGGTGGATGAACCGTACAAAACTATTAGTCCTTGTGGTTCATCTGCGTAGCAAAGTCAGAATCAATTTTAGATATAAGCTATTTACTTTCGGCATTTATCTTTTCTTGTACATAGTCTTTGTGTCCCTTAATATCCTTTCTCTACCTCAGTCATTCAATGGGTGACTTCATGACAGCTTTCTGAGCAAGGTTTGGATCAAATCATAAAAGGTGTTCCATTCACTGCTTGTTTTCCTCTCATTCTCAAGTCTGTCTATCTCATCCAATGAGTTTCAGTGCATAACAGAGCAATTCACAGCGGTTCCGACACAAGTATGATTGCTAAGCCATCTTTGCATATATTTGTAACTGTTCCAGAATTAGATGAAACGTACTCCTTCGATTCTAACCGTGCCGTTTCCTCCAGTCATTGCGGGTACGTCACAAGTTATTGTCACTTACAAATGTAACTATTAAGACGTTCGATTTATCCTGCAAGATTCATCTGAGCATCTACTTTATCAAAAAATCTATCCGCATTTTGGACTTGTTGAATTCCTTCGTTGTTGTTCGTCCCAACAGTGTGGGCTCTAGGCGCTTCGGAAATTGTATTCTCTTTTAGAGACCTTAGCCATTTATAATTTTTTTGTTGCCTCTTCTTGGTCTCTCAAACTTTTTCATGTCTAAATGACGATGGTATACCATATTCCTTCATACTTTTATAGTGAGTGTTCCTAGGGTCACCATTATTTCTGCAGGCTCTTCGTGAGTTTATTGTCTATTAAATAACATATTAACGACATCAACAAGACTGCTCATCCTATCAGCATATGATACAGCCGCTATGCTCATTTAAATCGTAGGCATGTTGTGATCGCACGATCTAAGCTGTGTTATTTGTTGATGGTTTTCATCATGATTGAATAATCAATCGTTGTACATTTAAAATCTCAAGTTTTGTTTGATCATGAACATACCTTTATAAACTATTTTTCTCTTCGTGGTCAATTTTAAAGAACGTTGACCTTAAACCAGCAAACTCTTTTACCGGAGTTCTTGAGCGTTCATTCTTGAAAACTCCAACGACACTTTTGTTAACTTGAGGGACAACAAAATGTCATCCTTATTGTAGTAACTTGTATCGTAAAGGTGTTTTCTCTTTCATTCATCCTAAAAAAATTTTTTTTCAACACTGATGCATAATGAATTAGTATAAATTTAGAAGTCTATTCTATGTGGTGAAGGTATGCCTATAATAAGTAATCTAATACATTTGTCTGACGTCACAAGCCGACAGGCCTATCGTTCTGAGCACATAATTAGAATCTCCATGGTATTTTTCCAGTTCTAAAAATAGTGAAAGACGTATATAGCTATGAAGGGTGATCCATCTTCTAAACGTAGGATCGGAATTTATGCCTCGATTGGTTGACAACTGAATTGCACATAGTAGTATATATAACATGTATAGAGCATATTCTCCTCTTTGCTTCGGCGTATTCAATATTCTTAACTCTGTAAATTTCGAGTCATCGAAAAATTGTTGGCGAGCTACTCAAGGGTGTGTTCCCTGAATCTATAGACGACTACAAATCTAATAGATCTTGCCTCTGGAACTTTCTTTATATAGTTTCCAATCCAATCTATAGACGACTACAAATCTAATAGATCTTGCCTCTGGAACTTTCTTTATATAGTTTCCAATCCAATCTATAGACGACTACAAATCTAACAGATCTCGCCTCTGGAACTTTCTTTATATAGTTTCCAATCTAATCAATCATGAATACCTTGCTAAATGTAACATATTTTGCATCTGCTAAGAGTGAATAATTTTACGTCATTTCTTTGACCATTTCTAGCAAGTTCCTTTATGAACAGGTTACTGCTGTAATCTGACACTTTATGAACGAATTAAGAATGGGAGGAATTTTTAGATATTTGAAATTAAAATTTGTCCCTCTTCATATTTTTGTGCCTCATTCATTTCATTGTCTACTAATTTAACCGATTTAACGTTTTTTATCCTCTATGTACATATTTGACTGGTGTATCGAATTAATTTTCGAATTTCTTTATACCTTGGAGTTTCACTGGGCATCTGTCAAACCAACGCGAGTATTTGTTTATGCTGCATATCGATGGCCGGTCAACATGATCGGATGTATTTTTAGAATTTATTCAATTGCATAAAATAAACATTTCTCATCTGTTTTAAACAATGATACGGGATATTTGTTCTTCACTCAGTCTAATAAATCTATGCAAGTGTCACTCTTTAATGGATTAAATTTATCAATGTTTAAAATATGTGCGCCAATTTTATCGAACATCCACTTAGTGATAACTATGTTTTTAGTCTGACTGAGGAATTGAATTGTCAAACAGATTATATTATGTAATACATTTTTAGTCACGAAACGGACAATGATCTCAGTAAGTTTCGCTGAGCTGTAAAGGTCAGCACTTCTTTAATTTCTTGACCGCTTTGCAAGAGCATATATTTCCCGAGACTACCTTTAAGTTTTGCTGATTTAAATTATATTCTCTTTTCTTTACAATTTTTAAAAGTCAGGTTCTACTTGAGAAAAAAAAACAAACTCCAAAATAAATCGTTGTTATTAACTGTTGTGAACTGTTACGAATTAACTATTGATTTTAAAGTAGCTGTTCTAATTTGTTATTCTTGTCTCCATGGAAGCAAACACTTTAAGCTGCAAATTATTATGTCTCTATCTTACTCCAAAGTTTAGATGCTTTGTTTTCCTTTTTTATTACATCTAGTATTTCTTCACCTTAGACGTACTCTTTTTTATATACCCTTCTCTGTAATTCATTTACTTCTACAAGATGATAAAACCACTCTCGATTTTTCCAACCCGTTAACTGGGGAAATCTTGACAAATGAATGTTACCATAAAAGTACAAACTAATTCATAATGGTATTACCGTTTAGTCAGAAAAAGTAACAGAAAGGGGAAGTCATTAGTATTTTTAGTGAGATTTTGTTAGTGTTTGTGACATTTTTTCACTTACTTTTTTCCTTCCTAAATAGTTGGTAATGCCTAAATAATGCAAATAAGGCTTTCATACATCTAAGGATATGTGGAATCCAGCTATGCATGTTAAGATCAAGCACCCTGAAAAGTCAAAAGAATTGAATCCTTAAGAACCGCAAAGCCTTTATTGGCAATATCAGCACGTTAAGCATCTTTGATCAGCCTTGTTGCTAGAAATGAGGAGAAACAAGAAAAGAAAGAAACATGAAGAAATACAGTAGCTTAGGATAAAAACAGGAAAGTCTACCCAAGTCGCTTGCTATTGTGTTTCAGCAATTTTTCTTTATTTATTTTGTCATTCATTTGTATTAACTGTGTCAATCATATTTTAGTTTTACGATTTTGTAACAATGAATTTGCTCCAGCAGTTTCCATGTTTGTATTTTAATAATTTTTTGGGGTTAGACTTGTAAATTCAAAGAACAGTCAAAATACAAAAGTGCATTGGTCATTTGCCATCTCGTTAGTACTGGCCTAATTCCAGTGATAAAAATTTTCACAACACAGATTTAAACTTGTGGGTAGAAAGACAATCTGTACTGTCCCTCTTCACAGATATGATGTTTCTAGCTTCTATCCATGAATTTATTTCAATTGAAATTTTGGGTACCAATGAAGCTGCATCTCCCTTTGGTATGTGCACTATTAGAAAGTGCAAGGGTATCACATAATCCTTCCACATCTCTTGCTACATTGCCATTGAAGACAGCATTTTGTAAGTATTCTGTGCTTGTCTACTCTATGTCTATGGGTAGACACTCCAGTTGCATAAGGTAACAGAATGCAAATGTTTTTTGTCATATAGGAATGAAAAGATCATATTAAGGTCTGAAATTAAAAATATGTAATTAGTGACTTTTAATCAAGTCTTCCTAACGAAGCTCAAATTCTTGTACACTGGGTAACTTTCGTGGTTTATTTTGGTGCTTTGTGATCATGAAAGAGAAAACCATACTGGTACCTTATACTAGCATGATTCTATGCCTGATAAAACTACTAGCATGATTCTATGCCTGATAAAACTACCAGCATGATTCTATGCCTGATAAAACTACTAGCATTATTCTATGCCTGATAAAACTATACTGGTACTTTATACTAGGATGATTCTATGCCTGATAAAACTATACTGGTGCTTTATACTAGGATGATTCTATGCCTGATAAAACTATACTGGTACTTTATACTAGCATGATTCTATGCCTGATAAAACTGTACTGGTATATTATACTAGGATGATTCTATGCCTGATAAAACAAACTGGTATGTTACACTAGCAAGATTCTATGTCCAATGAACTGGTACATCACACTAGCAGAATTATATGTCTAATAAAATGTACTGGTATGTCGCTCTAGCATGATTATATGTCCAATGAAATGTACTGGTATGTCGCTCTAGCATGATTATATGTCCAATGAAATGTACTGGTATGTTACACTAGCAAAAGTCTATGCCTGATAAAATATTTTTACATTATACGAACAAAATGTACTGTCAGATAACGCTGGCATGAAACTATGCAAAACAAAATGTACTAGTATATTACACTGGAATGAAACTATGCAAAACAAAATGTACTGGTGTACTACACTGGCATGAAACTATGCAAAACAAAATGTACTAGTACATTACACTGGCATGAAACTATGCAAAACAAAATGTATTAGTATATTACACTGGCATGAAACTATGCAAAACAAAATGTACTGATAGTTTATGCAAGCATGACTGTAAGCCTTTTTTAGTTCTAATTGAAATTCCCATAAATTTGCATTAATATAAAAGTTTTAAATCCCATGTATGTAAGCGCTGTTGTATGACCAGGATTCAAGGAAAAATTAACTTAGATTTAATACGCAACTAATAGGTATAAAATCAAAATCCATAATGTTTGACTCCATCTCAGTAAGATGCGCTCATGTATTGGGGATTTTCAAAAAAAGATGTATACCAATAACTTAACAAGTTTACACGTAAGTACAGAATACTATTTTCTGTGTATACTTTATGTCAAATATTTTGTATCTGAAGCAACGAGGCCAAGGTTTGTTAATTCAAATAATTAATTTTGATCCATTCCATTATATGCATGCACACATGTCCCTATGATGGGGATTTCTCCTGCCTAGAAAACTTTCCATGGAGAATTAATATACTTTCCTCTAAAGTGCCAAACATAAAACCTAGTGGAATATGGGCACTAAAACAAACACAAAATATACTGGAACAAAGACATAAAATAAACAATGTTTATTATCCGGAAAAAAATTATATGACGCATATGCATTGAAATCCACATATGTAACTGCTTGCCAGCAAGAAATGTCACTTTGCTCAAAGTACAATGGTTCCTCATTATAAACCACCTCAGTATAACAATCCGTAATATGACACAGGTATGGATACAGATTCCATTATAACACTATCCTTGATATAACTCAGGTATGGATACGATCCAGTTAAAACACTATCTTTGATATAACACAGGTATGGACACAGATCCAATTATAACACTATCCCTGATCCAAACAGGTATAGTAATGGATCCCACTATAACATTGTCCCTGATACAACACATGTAGAAAAATGGATCCCATTATATTGGTTGAATTATAACTTTCCATATAATGAACCATATTATCTATCCATGTATCAAGGTTCACTTTCATGGTTTCCCTGAAGAGCACTGTAGTGGGGAATCATTATATTAATTCACATTTCCCTTTAACAACTTAAAAGTTGAGACAGTCAAGCAGACTGGCAGAACACACATATGGACACTGACTAACATGTCTCACTATTTGGCTAAATTAGCTACAGCAGGAGAAAAACTTGCATGGTTGCAGATACATGTACATTTAATTGAATAATTAAAATATATGTGCATTTAATAATGATATTACTTTACAAAAATGAGATTCTGTTCTAACTTCCTACAAATGTTGAAAATATTCAAGAAGAATATCACAGCTTAATGATAATAACTGGTTCCTAAATAAACTTTGACTGTCACCCAATTTTAGGCACAGCAGATTTCAAAGTTTATATAAAATTTAAGTACTTTATTTTTAAAACTGATACATTTGTTGCAATGGAAGTGAGAATACCAATCGCTGTTACCCCAACTAATCTTTTTTCTACAAAAAGGCTCACACCCAAAATGTCATATTAATTATATAATCATGATAATTTGTAGTATATATTACATAAAGTATTTGAAAACTGAATTACTTCTTTTTGTGTATTCCATTATAAATATGTATTGATATAAGTATCACTCTGACCCTAAACTAATATAACTGGCAGATAACAATATCAAATAATTTGTGGGACATTTTTAAATAAAGTTTTTGAAGTTACATATATTTTATTTTAGTACTCCAAAGGATAAGCTTAAATACATGTATAACCTTAATGAATGTATCCTCCATAAATGATATACAATAATAAAGTTAACTGCATAATATGCAAAATGTGACATCCATCATGCAAACCAATTAACAACAAATAATAGAAATAAAATTAAATAATATGTCCATTGTTTATAAATCCAAATTTCCATCAATCAAACATAACCACCATTAGCACACATCTTGACTTTCAGTGACAAAAATAAAGTTATTCAATTTGCTAATGCACATAAATTTTCAAGAATGAAATTCACAACTTCAAAACATGGAAGTGATTATCATCTTCATTTTAGTCACCTGACATGCATAAAGTTATGGCCTACATCAAGGAACAACAATTATGATTGCAGACTCCATAACTGACTATTTTTCAAGGTGAAGTGACAGAAATTCTGTGTCAACATAAAAGTCTCATCTCTTTAATTTTGACACATTTGTAGGTGTTATTTATATGCATGAAGTTACACCATTTCTTCATGAATATACATGTGCAGTAACACCAAATAATGTTATGATGTAAAGGAAGGCACTGAGTTAATGGCTGTTATGCACACATGTACTTCGAAGTCATTTCATTTTATGATACAGAGTTTTCATGTTTTTGTTTTCTTTTCTAATCTGTATTTTTGTCAGTTATCATGTGAGAAATATAATCTTAAATTGGGGTTCATTTTTTTTTATGAAATTTAAATAAAACTTGTTGAATAATTTAAATCTTCTGGACATCAGGGCAACATAAATAAACATTTCAACTCTTTTCATTCATTTGAAACAGAAGATCTTTAATGTCCTATTTTTCTCAGATGTTAAGCCCCCATTTCTTAAGATTAGTCCATCCCAGACTTTCTGACAATCTTTGAAACAATTTCAAATGATGCTATATTCTATAATAAGATAATCTCCAATATTACAAAAAATGTACTGAGGTCACCAGGGATTATCATGGAAACAAACTGGATATGTTTTGCTTGAAGATGGAGAAAAGTCACTCCTGTAGATGTTATGAAATTGCCTCCTATTTTACATGTGTAAAGGAATATTTTAATGGGGCTATGTGACTGCCATAGCATTCAGATGGAGTTGCATTTTGGCTATTTGGCTCTGCCACTTGTAACAAACAGCAACCAGCTATTCTGAACACAGATGTTTCTATCCACATATAAAATATTTCACAGCATTATTTAAAACAAACTGGAAAAATCTGAAAATATTTTTATATAAATATTCAACAAATACAAAACATTAAAACAGTACACAAGTTACAATCATGGAGCAAATAATGTATTCATATCACTTTAATAGTTAGAAATGTTAAAGTAATAATTATAAATGAAACATAAATGTATTAAATAGTTGTAGACAACTCTAATTTTCAGCACAGAAATATCAGCAACAGCCTAAAACCCCAATACAAAAACAAGTTAACAGTATTTTACAAGAGTGTAATAAACAGCCTGTCTTGTCGGGTTTTTTTTCCTACTACTAAACTTCACTTTTCAGCTTGATTAATTATTGCAGAATAAGGTTGTGGATGTGAGTAAAGTTTAATCTAAATATCTGTTGTGACCTTGACCTTGTAGCATGAGGCATAACTATGTCAGACACTGTAAAGTAAAGCTTTATAATACTCTAAATTTTCATTAAAATATCCTCATTGGTTGAAAATGTATGCCCTTATATGGATTCATTAAAATATCCTCATTGGTTGAAAATGTATGCCCTTATATGGATTCATTAAAATATCCTCATTGGTTGAAAATGTATGCCCTTATATGGATTCATTAAAATATCCTCATTGGTTGAAAATGTATGCCCTTATATGGATTCATTAAAATATCCTCATTGGTTGAAAATGTATGCCCTTATATGGACAGAGATGACTGACTTATACTGATTTTTCCCCTTTGATGATCTTGAACTTGCGGCAGGAAACATGGCTGTTATATGTAATAAACTGTCAAGTCAGGATATATAACTAGTTAAAAATTTCATTAAAATGTTTTAAGTGGTTCAAAAATTATAATCTAGACAAGGACACAAGTCATCAATACATTTTCCCATCCTGTGACCTTTGCCTTGAATCAAGGAGTGTGGCTATGGATATGTGACACACCACCTAAATATAATATATAGATTTGGCTATGGTTTCATTAAAATATCTTTCAGTGGTTCAAACGTTGTACTCTAAAGTTATACTCTGCATAAAGATACAAATCGCATAATTACATTTTTCTCACCATTACCTTGACCATGAGACATGGGATGTGACTATGGGCAAAGTTGCATTAAAATATCCTCAGCAATTCTAAAGTTATACTTCAGTGAGGAATATATCACAGAATTACATTTTCCCTTGCAGGGGGCATGACTATGGTACACAACATGCTGTCTTGTCATTATACATTCTGGGGCAAAGTTTCATGAAAATCTCTTCAACCATTATAAAGTTATGGTCCAGACAAGCATATTTTACCTTACAGACAGAAAAATAGACACCATAACTTAAAGTATCTGGCTGAAAATGCATGTATGGATGTTTGTATGGGATATAGCTGCACATCAGCACAATACTGGCTATATGGTAAGTTACAAAAATAAAAAAGATAAAGCATACACATCTAAGATGAAGAGATTTGATTATTCAACACACAATGTGATAGCTGCATCATTATTGTCAAGTGAGCTGACAAGAAAACATATCATATGGAAGAGTATCATGAATTTATGTTTTAAAAAAATGATTTGCCTGAAAAAATGGTAAGAAACTATATTCTCTAAGGGGACCTTCCACTAAATTAGGTCCTACTGACAATGTAACATTTTTTAAACTTCAAAACTGAAACAAAATTATTTGTTCTTTAACGAAACAGCTTTTCTATTCTTTTTGTGCCCTTCATTTTAATGCAATTCTGGATATAAGACCATCACACCAAAATTTTCCAATAAATACAAAAAATATATTTACATTTCTTTTTTTGCAATATTCATTAACTTGAAGATGTATAAAACAATCAAGCTGGTTATCGTCATAAACTGTTTCTGCAATCTTTATTTGTCTCCATGTAGGCACTACTGTATGTGGTCACTATAAAATACTGCTATCAGTAAGAAGCAATAAAGAAACCAAGAAATGCCTTCAATGCAAGTCATGCCAGACTGGCTTCTTTAGCTGTGCATCGATACAAAACTGATCACACAGTATTTCTCAGCAGTTAATCCCTAATCAGGCAATAAGAAATGGATTATTATATCAGGAAAAGATAAACAGTCCTAGCCCTCCAATACAACCTGTGTGCATTATTCCACGACCTGATGGAAAGTGACAGTAATATTTATTTATTTGTTGCTCATTTGCATAATTAACACCCAACAATAAAGTACATAAGCACATGTGAATCTATGAAGTACATCTAGACCACCAGTACATGTGAATCTATGAAGTACATCTAGACCACCAGTACATGTGACTCTACATAGTACATCTAGACCACCAGTACATGTGACTCTACATAGTACATCTAGACCACCAGTACATGTGACTCTACATAGTACATCTAGACCACCAGTACATGTGACTCTACATAGTACATCTAGACCACCAGTACATGTGAATCTATGAAGTACATCTAGACCACCAGTACATGTGACTCTACGCAGTACATCTAGACCACCAGTACATGTGACTCTATGTAGTACATCTAGACCACCAGTACATGTGACTCTACATAGTACATCTAGACCACCAGTACATGTGAATCTATGAAGTACATCTAGACCACCAGTACATGTGACTCTACATAGTACATCTAGACCACCAGTACATGTGAATCTACATAGTACATCTAGACCACCAGTACATGTGACTCTACATAGTACATCTAGACCACCAGTACATGTGAATCTATGAAGTACATCTAGACCACCAGTACATGTGACTCTACATAGTACATCTAGACCACCAGTACATGTGAATCTACATAGTACATCTAGACCACCAGTACATGTGACTCTACATAGTACATCTAGACCACCAGTACATGTGACTCTACATAGTACATCTAGACCACCAGTACATGTGACTCTACATAGTACATCTAGACAACCAGTACATGTGAATCTACATAGTACATCTAGACCACCAGTACATGTGACTCTACATAGTACATCTAGACCACCAGTACATGTGATTCTACATAGTACATCTAGACCACCAGTACATGTGACTCTACGTAGTACATCTAGACCACCAGTACATGTGACTCTACGTAGTACATCTAGACCACCAGTACATGTGACTCTACATAGTACATCTAGACCTACAGTACATGTGACTCTACATAGTACATCTAGACCACCAGTACATGTGAATCTATGAAGTACATCTAGACCACCAGTACATGTGACTCTACATAGTACATCTAGACCACCAGTACATGTGAATCTACGTAGTACATCTACATAGTACATCTAGACCACCAGTACATGTGACACACAAGAAAAAGCCAACATTTAAGTCAACAGTAAACTATGTGGGTCAGTATGTGGTATTAATAGTAACAAAACTTCTACCTAATTAGTTTACTGCTTGTGCTAAAGGCACTAGTGCGGTCAGCTCAGTTCAGCTTCTCAATGATACAGGTTGCCATACATCCATCGGATTTTCACTGAGGAAGTCTCAGAAAGATCCTAACTGAGTCACTGATAGTTGACTGTTTTTCATTTGGATTTGGAAATTGTCCTTCTAGAATGATGTCATCAGTAATGTTAATGATGTCAATATCAACTATTCCAATGTTGTCCCTCCCTCACTAGGTCTGCATAAACAACACTATTCCCACCCATCATTGAGTTCAGCATGTAATGCACTCCACCAGTTTTCTCACAAATCTCCACTGCTGGCTCTCCACTGAGTGAGCGATAATATCTTGGTATAATCAAGTCACACAAATAAAATCTGCTCTCATTGAAGAATTTTAGTCTATACATTTTACTGCGATAAATAATCTACAAACGCTTGAGTGAAATTTAAATTATGTTGTATAAACTCTCCTCATAATATCTGTCTAACACCTTTCAGCTCCATGGTCCTTTAGGCAATTTGTCACTGTTCTGTGTCAGGTGGCCTCACTTTATGTCACTGTTATGTGGCAGGTGGCCTCACTTTATGTCAATGTTCTGTGTCGGGTGGCCTCACTTTATGTCACTGTTCTGTGGCAGATGGCCTCACTTTATGTCACTGTTATGTGGCAGGTGGCCTCACTTTATGTCATTGTTCTGTGTCAGGCGGCCTCACTTTATTGTCACTGTTCTGTGTCAGGTGGCCTCACTTTATGTCACTGTTATGTGTCAGGTGGCCTCACTTTATGTCACTGTTCTGTGTCAGGTGGCCTCGCTTTATGTCTCTGTTGGCAAATTGTTGCAGTTTATATTTTATTTCTGTTAAAGTAAATTATGGTTTCTCATGTTTCAAATGTTCATTACATAATTCTTCCATATCTTGTAAAAGAATTTCCCTTCTGCCACCATAGGTCCCTTGTTACCCAAATCACAAGATCACACCCATATATAAGTCACTTTACTGTTACAGAGTCAATTCCGACAGCACTCCCCAGTGTAATTCTTTCAAAATTTGCAACAGCTGCAGGAATTTTAAAAGTAATCATGGGTTTCCCCACTCTTCATTTATCTTCCCCTCTTTGTCTTACTCTGTAAGCTGGACTACTCTAGCAGTGTTAAAATAACGTCTTCCACTTGTGGAATTTACTTTTTTGACTTTATTCTAAATACCCTTACTCACATGCATCAGATGAAAAATTAGCTTTGCCGTAAAGAGAGTTACATGTAAGGTGTGTCTGAATACTCAGTTTACAGAATCCAATTTCCAGTATGATGTGTCTGAACACTCAGTCTATAGAATCCCATTTCCAGTATGGTGTGTCTGAACACTCAGTCTATAGAATCCCATTTCCAGTATGATGTGTCTGAACACTCAGTCTATAGAGGACCATTTCCTGTATGATGTGTCTGAACACTCAGTCTATAGAATCCCATTTCCTGTATGATGTGTCTGAACACTCAGTCTATAGAATCCCATTTCCTGTATGATGTGTCTGAACACTCAGTCTATAGAATCCCATTTCCTGTATGATGTGTCTGAACACTCCATCTGTAGACTGTTATTTCCAGAATGGTATGTCTGAACACTCAGTCCGCAGACTCCTACTTCCAGACAATGACTACACAAAGTTTTTCTTGTTTTTGCTCATTTTGTTTCTGGTAACAGGGTTTCAGACTCAGTTTATATTTTTTTTATTATCAACATCTACATCTGACAGATTCAACAGGTAAATTATTTTACCTCTTGCATGGAACTGTTTAGATAAAAGTCTTAAGCCCAGAAGAAAACAGAACAAAATTACTATATACTATATAACTATGAGCAGGAATAATGGAAGTAAAAAACTTGTACCTTTAATGGAAATAGTTCTAACAAGACTCTGCAATATATAGCCAAGACTGTGCTGTTAAACAATATATATATATATATATATATATATATATATACACACACAAGATGCTACAGTTAACAAAGTGGTATGCTTCAAGGTCAACCTGAACAAGTAGCATGCATCAAAGTCAACTTAAACAAGTTGATAAATGGCTGCTGGTGATGTTGGATTACAGCAGCCAAGATTTTATGGAATAACAGAGAATGAATTACACCAAGAAAAGCCATGCAAAACTCTAATTTTTGGTTCATATAAAAAGATTTGTTCAGAGAGTTTTTGACAACTATATGACATAAGGTCATAAAGTCCATTACAACTACACGAGATAAGCTCACAGAGTCAGTGACAACTACATGACCTCTTCAACACCTACAATCAGTTATCCTAACAGTGACTGCACAGGAAGAATATCATTCACAAAAAGAAGCACTTGTGACAATGAATTTACAAAGAGGTTAACAAATTTAGTATTTTTACATTAAGTGATCACACACACACACACACACACACAAAGAGTTTCATTTGAGATTTAAAAAATGGCCTGGATGTAATTTTTTTGTCATATGCAAAAGGGGACAGTATTTAAAGTCATGGGCATCTGAAGGTACTATTTTTCTGAAAAACAGTAAATTCACAATATATTAGGCAATATGTAAGCTTGTCTTGAGCATGGAATGTATTTCAGGAACCTTCTGAAATACAGGGCCTGATTTCTGAACATTCTAAGGTGTAAGCAACCTTATAGTCAACTTTCTGATAAAGAGAAAAGTTTGAGGTTGTATGTATCAGAATACTTTATCAAAGCCCATTCAGGCTGACTTCACAAAGTCGACAGGAAACATTCCCTTTTTGCCATTCAGCATTCCCCACTGCCAGCCACTTGAATCTTCAACTTTCTCAAGCAGTACTATTTTGTCACCAGCCTAAACAGAACGAACAAGAGGTCAGAGTAAAAGATGATAAACCAGTTGATCAAAATGAAACAATACATTATAATTAACAAATATTAAAGCCTTATTCATGTCAAGTGTGAAAAAGGTCTACTACATGATACAAATTACTGTCAATGACTTGGATGCTGGTAGGATCAGGTTTCTGAGGTGAAGGAACCTAAAAGCCAATTTGGACACATGACTATGTACATCTTTCAGAGATGCAAGCAATCATGTTATTGCTTTGATATCCAGGCACATAGGTAATAACTCATAGACAGTATATTCTCACTAACTACAGTTAAACTTTCTATATCATTCAAATTGTTTTTACACAAATGTAATTTTTTGTCATAAATTATGTTTCACCAAGTGTACTTATCCAATTACATTAAGAATTAACTCCACTATATGCCAAATCTAGACCTAATGGAATAATGAAAAACTTTGTTTAAATGTGTCTTCCCATCTATATATCATATAGACCTCAAAAATAGTATGTATTGGAAGTAACTTTTCCAAGATGCCATTACCTCCTCTTGCCACCACAATATGACTAAAAGTCTACCAAAAATTCTTTATGCTTGAGTCAAATCTCAACAAGGTTACTCTCAATTTTCGGGGAGGTATGGGAGGGCTAACTGTACTGTAATCAGGCAAGAACCCATCTAAGAAATATAATTTACATTACAGGTTTTCTTCCTCTACAGAATACATTACTTACCACCCTAATATTAAAAGAATATGTAAGACAATGAAAGAATGCAGGAGCATCCAACTTCCACCAAGAGGATATTATGACTTGTGTTATCATGTGAAGGAAAGAGGTAACCAAGAGGTAACCAAGAGGTAACCAAGAGGTAACCAAGAGGTAACCAAGAGGTAACCAAGAGGTACGCAAGCAAATTCAAAACCATGGAATCCTTATGCAAAAGGTGAAGAAATATGAGTGCTTTTTCCCTTACCAAAAAGAAAATGTTCAAACGCAAATCCAGTGAAAGCTATAATCCCAATGGCCATGATAAGGTAGTGCTGCCATTAATAGGGTCTGGTGATTATCCCGATAGCTACCAGCAGACATACCAGCTTTAGTTTCACGAAGGTAGAAGATTAATTTTGACTGCACATGCCAGTCAGTTGCCTCAACAATGTCTCAGACTAAAACATTATGTTCAAAAGCAAGGCTCACAGAAATGGAATCTCATATCAGAAATATATTCATGTGTGTTACTGTGTGTTTTGAGTAGCATGTTAAACTATGAACCACCTGCTGAACCACCTCTCTAAAAGAATCTATCAAGGAAAGATGTGAATGATTACTTTCTGATTTTTGACCCAGGATTTTTCATTTGCCAGTCAAAACCACTTTGCAGCCTGACACCTAATCTTCAAAATTACTCTCAGGATCTAAACAAATGGAACAAAGGCATATCCCCATAACCTGTCCCGACTGACCATGGAATATCCCCATAGTCTGTCCCGACTGACCCATGGAATATACCCCATAGTCTGTCCCGACTGACCCATGGAATATCCCCATAGTCTGTCCCGACTGACCCATGGAATATACCCCAGTCTGTCCCGACTGACCCATGGAATATACCCCATAGTCTGTCCCGACTGACCATGGAATATCCCCATAGTCTGTCCCGACTGACCCATGGAATATACACTGCACACTCCTCTGGATCTGGGACCAGCAAAATGGTGGTGGGTAACTTGTGGTTCCACCTGGTCACAAAGAGCTCTACCACTGGATGACCACTGAGAGTACAGATTTAAAGAAAGAATGGATGGTATAGAGACCACTACGTGTGAAGAATCTATCCTCTCCCTGATAACAAGTCAGCTAGGACAATGAGCCATCAGGGATATGTCCTGTCTGGACAGTGATGTGGTACTGTAATCAGTAACTAAACAATAAAAAAAATTTCATGGTGTGGTTTGCGTTCAAAGTCTGTGCATGATTTCAATTCTTTAGGCAATGCACTGACTTTGAATATCAACTCAGTCAGCCACCAAACAAAATCAAACAGTCTTTTGGCCATGTACTAACTTTGTCAACTCACTGTCTGTCCCCCACCCCCGCACCTCCAACAAAAACAAACCGTCTCTGGGTTACACACTAACCCTAAATGTCAACTCACTGTCAGTCACTCCAATAAAATCATATATTTTCTGGATCATGCACTAACTTTGAATGTCAACTCACTGTCACCCCCCTCCCCCAAATGAAGTCAGTCAGTCTCTGGGCCAAGCACTAACTTTGAATTGAAAGTTTCTATCAGCCCCACAATAAAACCAGTCTTTTGGCCATGCACTAACCTTGAATGTCAACTCATTGACAGCCTCCCCAACAAAATCAAAAAGTGCTTCTCCAATGACATCTCTTTTGGATTCCGTGTCAGCCTTAACCGCACCTGTAACAGACAAATAAATGCCTATTTCTCGTTGGAAATAGTAAGATTTACCATATAATAACATACAAGTTGAGTCCATATAATCACATACAAGTTGAGTCCATATAATAACATACAAATCCATATAATCACATACAAGTTGAGTCCATATAATAACATACAAATCCATATAATCACATACAAGTTGAGTCCATATAATCACATACAAGTCGAGTCCATATAATAACATACAAATCCATATAATCACATACAAGTTGAGTCCACCACATAATGCTCTGGCAGATCATGGTCTATGTTGTTTGTTCAACTGATTACTCCTAACAAACTGCATATACCCAGAGCTCCTGGCACATTATATGATGACAGCTCTAGGTCTGTGTAGTTTTCAGTTGGACTCAACTTATAATCAAGTGTATGCATTAGCCGTTTACATTTTCCACTTGTATATACAAAAGGCATGTAGTTTTAGATGAAATATATGTTATATTTCTGTAGCATAAAATGTATTTCTGTACTACTGAAATAAGGGTCTAAGAACCTAGCATACTGTGTAACCCTGAAGTAACCCCTGGAAACCTGTTACTGAATGTTTTATACCCAACAAACTATAATGCCATTAATGATGCAACGAGAAAAAAATCTCCTATGTTTTGGGGTTGTCTGCAGTGAAATTCTGAGGAAAAGTATGGATATCAGCAGATGAAAATTTAACAAACAATATTGCACTAGTTTATTCCTGTCGACAAATGAAAGAAAATACTTAGACACTATCCAAAGAAAGTTCATTTAGGGATGCGTGCTGCTAGCAACTGAACTGAAAACAATTACCATACAATGAAATTCATCATCATCCTTGAATTATTTGAAAAAGGCATCTTATTCTGCTGTTCTCTCAACCATTTTATCAATGGTCCAAACAGAAATGGTCAAGTGTTTGTGTCAATGTTAGGAATGCCTCATATTTTCTTCACATCTGTCTCATAAAATATTTATATAATGAAAAATGCTATAAACAGAACCCAATCAATTACCATGAGACTGGCTCAGGTTAACAAAATTAGCTGGAAAAATTCCTTCTCTCCCATGGACTCTCCCTCTCAACCACTGGTCATCCACATTCTCCAGAATTTCAATGATATCACCCTTCTTAAAAGTCAAGTCCTGATCCGTCTGACCTTCAAAGTCATATAATGCCACTGTCTTCTGTGAAGACTGCTGTGAAAAGAAGTGGCACATTAAATTAATAAGAATTAACTTTAACATTAAGCAAGTAATGTTTTATTGATCTGTCACAGCTCTTCTTTGTTATAACACCCTTCATTACAATGTAATTCAGGATATAATGTGTACTGCTATGGACACCATGATCAAAATTAAATCACTTTATTTAAACTGGTTTATCAACTGACAATATGGTTGAAAAAAGATCAAAAGATTAGTATTATATACTTATATCCTTTTTAAAAAATTATTATTTGACAAAATTTAAGCACACAAATAATATAAAGAGAACAAATACATTAAATTTACTTAAACTGAAATTATTACTATACATTTGACTGGTAGTATGTTTCTTCCTTCCCCCCACCCCCACCCCCTGGAACATACAGTGCACATAAAACAATAATAATAATAACAATAACACCAACAATGATATTTGGTAAATACTATATGTTCAAAAATCAATTTTAAGAGGTAAACCTGTGTACAATGGTTGCCAATGCGCAACATCTGGTTTTACCTTTTCCCATGAGTGATTGCTTTTGACAGGTCTGACTATGCTCCATAATTACCTGCACAGTACTTTTCTTCACAGAAGTTTTCTTTTTGCCATGGTTGGCAGCATGTAAGTTAAGTTCTGCCTCTTCTTCATAGGGTGGAATTTCGAACTCGGCATCAATAAAATTAGCAGGAAATTTCCCCCTCTTTCCTCTGGCTTCACCAACAAGCCACCCTTTCTTTACAAAACCAAGGACCTTAATTCTATCTCCCTCCTGAAAGAAAACAGAATACAAACTTCTGTACATGATGGTAAGTATAAACATATTTCATTTGTAAATTGGGATGATAAGTAGCATAAGAATATGTCAAGAGTAAATTGGGATGACAAGTGGAATGAGAAAATTTCAGGAGTAAATATAGGTAACAAGTGGTAAATCGCAGGTGTAAACTGGGGTGATAAGTGATATTAGAATATTTCAGGTGTAAGTACAGGTAACAAGTGGAAAATTTCAGGTGTAATTACAGGTAACAAATGGTAAATTTCAGGTGTATATTTGGGTGATAAGTGATATCAGAATATTTCAGGTGTAAATTACTTCATTTACACCTGAAATATTCTGATATCACTTATCACCCAAATCTCACCCAAACTGAGTGGTTTCATAATATTTCAGGTGTAAAATGAGGTAACATTTATCCCTAAAAAATACTGACACACAATTATCTAGTGCACAAGAATGGGTCTGCATAATGGAATTTTCTTTCTGGATCTTTAATCATATTCAACTCAAGTCATCACAAATTAATCTAGAGAATTTTTTGTCCTACTTGTCTCGTTCTCAGAAAATATTATTTCCAAACAAATAAAAGTTAATTGCTGAACTATTTTTTTCATGTTCCTTTCTCAAGTAATTTTAATGTATTGTATCATTTATACAATCACTAAATAGTACATTACAGTAGCAGGTGTCCATAGGAAATATGTTGTTTTCATTGAAATAAATCACCATCTGACAAAGTTCATACAGATATTTCAACAAGGACTTTTCAAGCACCAAAAAATAATTTCAGGCACTAGAATTAACTGTGTATAAACTTAGGGATAATTTGATTACAGTATGTAGAGTTCACAAAATTTCAGAATTACGTATTTCATTCGTAAACAAGAACTTGGAATATTTCTGGTTAATTCAAGCAAATGTAAATACACTGTAGTTAAAGGGGTTTTGTGGTATGGGGGCAGATGTGGAGTCACCTGATCTACAACAATTTCATAGGTAGCATTCTAATTTGCTAGAGTTTATAATTCCTTGACTTTGTCATATTCAAGAAAAAAAAAAGTTTTCTAAATTCATTCCCCAGTTGATGTTACATTTTTGTATGCTTGTCACATTTGCCATGAGACTTTAAAAGCTCTTTTACTCACTGATCTAGCTGAGGTTCCTTTGATTCAGTAAGTTCCAAACTATACTGATAGTGGGGACTTTAGCATTACAAGTCCCTAATTATACTGATAATGGGGATGTTAAACCTACAGGTCCTTAATTATATTGATGGTGGGAATTGAAGAGCTACAAGTCTCTAATTATACCAATGGTGGGAACTTTAGAGCAACAAGTCCCCAATCATGCTGAAGGTGGAGACTTTAGAGCTACAAATCCCTAATTATACCAATGGTGGGAACTTTTAAGATGGGGACTTCAGAGCTATAAGTCCCAAATTATACTGAACATGGCGACTTTGGAGCTAAGTCCCTAATTATACCAATGGTGGGAACTTTAGAGCTACAAGTCCCTAATTATACTGATGGTGGGAATTTTAGAGCTACAAGTCTCTAATTATATTGATGGCTGGGACTTTAAAGCTACACATCCCAAATTATACAGATGGTGGGAACTTTAGAGCAACATGTCCCTAATTATAATGATGGTGGGGACTATAGATTCACAAGTCCCTAATTATACTGAAAGTGGGGACTTTAGAGCTACAATTCCCTAATTATACTGATGGTGGGGACATTAGCACTAAGGTTCGATGCTTTGACGTTTTGAGCTGAATAGCCAAATCCAGGCAATTATGCATTTGATGCATATCATAAAGCATTTCTTCCTACAGTTGATCAGTTTGACTAACTTTTTATCTGCCTTAACTGCTTCGTCACAACAGCATCCATTCATTTACAATTTTACATCATGTGGTGCTTACAATTCCAAAATGAGGCTGATTACTAATAAGCAAGTAATTCACCCAACAGGAAGTCTTAATGGATATGATAATACCCAAACATTTAATTAAATTTTAGGATGATGGCGCTTTTATTTTCTTCCTTGATAATTATGTCAGTAAATAAATTTTTCAATAAAATATTTTTTGAATGTCAAACACTTTTGAAAGATTACTGGGCATTTTCAAGTATTTTCCAGTATTTTTGGAGCCAACAATAAATTCAAGCACTTTTCAAGGTAACCACCAAAATTCAAGCATTTTCAAGGTAACCACCAAAATTCATGCATTTTTCAAGGTAACCACCAAAATTCAAGCATTTTCAAGACTGTCAACCATGTCTCAGAATACTGATCACCACTGGTGATCATTAGCACCAACACGGGAAAATGATGCCCAAATAAGCTTGTTAACCTGAAGGGAAAATCATTCAACTAGTAAAATATAAGATTTTTAGATCCTGTAAATCACTTTCAATTTTTGTGAATATTAATTGCACAATATCAGTAACATAAAATTTTACCTAACTCTCAAGTGGCAAAAATACAGACATTTAAAATGTTACTAATTTTTGTGAACAACAAACCAAATTAATGCAGTAACTTTATCGATAAAAGCATTTGATCAAACTGCACATAACAGGTATAGCTTCCACGGTATGTACAAGTAAATCTATAAAAAAAAGACATTCATCAGAAGTACAGTGTATTTCATGCTTTGTAAGCTGGGTATACTGAGTGCAATGTAACATTCCTGATGCAATGGCCACTAGGATCTAATGCTGGATACACATCTATGACACCATCCATCTGGATACACATTTATGACACTATTCATCTGGATACACATTTATGACACCATCTATCTGGATACAAATTTATGACAACATACATCTGGATACATATTTATGACACCATCCATCTGGATACATTTATGACACCATCCATCTGGATACACATTTATGACATCATCCATCCGGATACATATTTATGATACCATCCATCTGGATACACATTTATGACATCATCCATATGGATACAAATTTATGACACCATCCATCTAGATACACATTTGTGACATCATCCATCTAGATACACACTTATGACACATGACACCATCTAAATGGACACACACTTATGACAATATCCATCAGGACTCACATTTATCACAACATTCATCTGGATACAAATGTATGACACCATTCATCTTGATACAAACTTATGATACCATCTGGATACACATTTATTACACAGTTAGGACACCATCCATCTGGATACAAATTTATGACACCATTCATCTGGATACACACTATGACACCATATGGATACACATTTATGACCATCCATCTGGATACAAATTTATGGCACCATTCATCTGGATACACACTATGACACCATCTGGATACACATTTATGACACCATCCATCTAGGTACTTTGCAAGATTTTTATGATACATATCTTGGTCTTCTTATCAAATAATTTTAAGATGAAAACAAATTTTAAAAAATTGGCTTCCTCGTTAAAGTCATTAAACTTTATGCTTGCTGATATTTTACAATTTAAAGTATTTGAAACATTTTAGAAAATGAAGACACTAGGTTGGAATTAAGATTTGCTGATAAAAGATCTAGTTTTCCATAAGAAATTCTTATGCAGATTCACAACACTAAACTATACTTACTTTAAATGTCAACTCTCCCACACCTCCTGAATAGCCAAACACAGCAGTGGTCATGTGACCAGGATGACTGGTGGCTCCCTCTGCTTCATAGACAATATCAACAACTTCCCCTTCACCTGGCATACCTTCTATCTCATCTTCAGCTTCAGATGATGTCACATGGGTCTTTTGTGGAGACTGTCAGAAGTGGGTCATACAATATAAAATTTGTCTTCAAAACTGACTGAGCTGCATTTTTTTGTCTATTCTTAAGAAATATATTGAGAGATGCAGATGATGAAAATCTGAGTATTTAGAAACATATAAAAAATGCAGATGATGAACATTTGGAGTATTTGTTTCCATTATCATGAAGCCAAAATCATCAAACTATTTATTAGGAGATGATGAAGATGATGATCATGATCATGATCATGATGATGACACTGATTAATTGTTGATTGCAATAATGATGACAACGATAGGTATCATTTTTTTCTTAAACCATCACATGATTATTATCAAAGCTATTAACAAAAGAAAAAAATATATATATATAAATGTATATATATATATATAAATGTATATTACAATAGTATTGTTCTTGCAAGCATAATACATAAAAAGCAAATTTTATAGTAAATTATATTTCTCCAAGAATACTTATCAGATAAATGTATATTACAATAGTATTGTTCTTGCAAGCATAATACATAAAAAGCAAATTTTATAGTAAATTATGTTTCTCCAAGAATACTTATCAGACAGCATTAACATCAGCAATATAAGCCTGCTAACTCCAGAATCCAACCCAACTATAATGGGAAAATTCAGCTCTTCTGCTTCTACTGTATAGACAAAGGACAGTAACTCTTGCCCATTACCTCCCATTGTCACTGCTAGGTTTCACCAGTTTTATGCTGTGTGATTTTGTATGAGTATTGTTGTTGCTAGCATTATACATAAAATTATATTTTGTGAAAAAGTGCTTCTAATGCTGTACAAGTACTTCTAAGACTTTATGAAGGAAGACACTGAATCATGTTATACAGTCTCATTCAAGTCCAATTTACTTAAACTTTCGCAGAATATGCATAAATATCTAGCATTAAGACTGATTGGTGTGGTTTTGGTATTTTATGGCACAGCAACACAAGTAGGCTATTTTGTGCAATCTCAGTAAGGTTCACTGCTTAATGACACATCATGCTAGCTCACTTGAGCTGATATGATAGTAGGATTCAAGCCTGCAACTTCTAGTTGCAAGTTTGGCACACTAACCACTAAGCCACTGTGGCACCTACAACATTGGTATGACTCTACAAGGAACACACATACAGACAACACAGTACCTAATTTGTAATGTAACATCTTGTTAATATTTGATGTTTTAATCCATGATTACCTGAACAGGTCTTTCTTTCACTGAAGTTTTCTTCTCACTGGGTCTTTTCTTAACAGAAGATTTCTTCCTGTCTTGATTACCAGTATCCTCTTTTTCATCATAGGGTGGAATTTCAAACTCAGCATCAACGAAGTTAGCAGGAAATTTTCCCCTTTTTCCTCTTGCCTCACCAACAAGCCAACCTTTCTGCACAAAGCCAAGGACCTTGATTTTGTCTCCTTCCTGAAGGAAAATGAAATGTAGAAGTAGTTTCAAATTGAGCGAATGATAGTATTTTAGATATTTTGTTCTTAATCCTGAAGTGGGAATATACAGGTTAATCATAATCCAAACAGTACAATGTTGTATCAGTACTACTTTCGTTTGGATTTTCTATACAAAACATCAATCTCCCCAGAAAATTTGGATAAGACAGTGGGTATTCCATAAGGACCACATTTCCACAGTATGAATATGTACAAACATCTAATGATCATGCACATGTTAAGTCAAATGTAACCATTTATATAATTAAACATATTTCAAATGAAGTTTATTTTCATTTATACAAATAATCAAAGATGCGAGTTAGCAACAGAGAGACATTTAACTTTTCATTTTGGTTGCAGTTTCATACACAAATTAGCATAGGAAATCTTGATATTTAATTCTCGGTAAAGAAGAGCTGAGAATTCCTGTTATCATATTAATTCTCTTCAAAAGGTTAAACCTAATTTTTAGAAAGCACCTACGTTTGTAAATTTCTAAAGAATAATGAATGAAATGTTTATTCTCTTTTGTTGTGCTTGCAAGGGCAATATTATATAATTTCTATGAACAGAAATATTTCAAAGGCAATACTACATAATTTATATGAAAATAAATATTGCAAGGGCAATATCACATAATTTTTATGAATACAAAAATTACAATGGCAATGCCAAATAATTTCTATGAATACAAATATTTCAAAGGCAATCTACATAATTTCTATGAAAAGAAATATTGCAAGGGCAATATTACATAATTTACATGAACAGAATTAATATAAGTGCAATGTTAGATAATTTCTATTAATATTGCAAGGCAATATTACATAATTTATATGAACAGATATATTGCAAGGGCAATACTACATAATTTAAACAAAAAGAAATACTGCAAGGGCAATGTTACATAATTTCTATGAATAGAAGTTAGTATTATCATTAGGTGGCTCCACATGGTCGTGCAGTATCCATCTGAAAACTCTCGTTCATATTTTCCCATATATATAGAGTAACCTATAAATATAATGTGAGATCGCCTGTCTTAAGAGACCATATCTGTTGTTAGAACATGCGGACTTAAAGTCAGTATTTAAAGTAAATGCAGACAAATGAACAAAAAGATTTTGCAGAATGACTTTCCTCTCACCTATGATTTACCTGCTGAATGTAAGTCTAGAAAAACTTATCACAGTACTACAAACAAAATCTTAAAATTGACATAGCTGACATTGTGACCTGAAAGATAATACCTATATGTCATTATCTCCTAAACATGAACTCAAAATAAAAATGGTATAAATTTACAAAACTATACATCTGTTTTGTTTGAAGTTAGTCAAAAACTTGTTAGATACAGCATAGGGATATTTCAAGGTCATCAGGATGAGAAATATTCATATGCCATATAAAACAAGTTCTTTCCCATGACTTGGGACAAAACATGATTGTGGTTTTGTATCTATTACATGCAACCCACTCCAACCATCAGTATATGGAACCTTCCATTCAAAACAACAATGAACAATGCAGCTGGAGAAGTGACACCTATTTCTCACTAAAGAGGAACACAGAAGGCCGGATCTATTTATTTTATTGGTTTAATCTATCATGGGATTATTTTGTTTTTTTTGAAGCAAACATGGAGACAAAATAGTGACACAGAAAATTTAAATCTTGTTATTAATGCAAGTTTCTCTGAAATCTTTTCTAAAATGGAGCATCTTGTGGAAAAAGATGCAGCTGATCCGAAATCTGAGTTTTACAAAATGGTCTGAATCAGGTTAATGATGCAAAAGCAAACTTACCTTAAATGACAAATCTCCCACCTCTCCTGTGTAAGTATACAAGGCAGTGGTCATATGACCAGGATGACTGGTGGCTCCCTCTGCTTCATAGACGACATCCACAACTTCACCTTCACCTGGCAAATCTTTGATGATTTCCACAAATGATGCTGGAAAAATGCCCACTTTTCCATGTACTTCTCCCTTGAACCATTCTTCATCAATTTTCTCCAACAACTTTATGACATCACCTTCTTCAAATACCAGGTCTTCATCCTCCCCACCCTCATAATCAAAGCGGGCACGGCATCGAGGACCCTGACCAATCAGATCTGGTTTCTCTGCTGTCGCATCAAAATATTCCTCTTCTGAGTCAGAATCACTTTCTATTGGGACTTTGTGCTGAAAATGTCCAAACTAGCAGTACAAAGAAATGTAACCATATGCATACATGTCTTTATAGTGTTTTCCCAGAACAACTATGAGTGCATTTAAAATCAAAAGTACTTCAACAAATTACTTCTGAAACATCAATAATAGACACAAAAGACAAAGAAAAATAAAGCTGCCATCAAGCATTACAACAAACTGATACATAATTATAATCACCTTGTTCTTAAATGAAATATGGGTCACAGTCAACAATTTTTGTGGTAAAGGTGAAGTACATATCAAGATGCATCCCCTCAACAAGTTCCATAATTCTTAACATAACAGTATGTATATGGGATGCCATAAAGCCTATTTGGTTAAGAGCTAAATGTAAAAATTTAACCCATGCAGTCACATGTGAAATATAGGTCTCAGTGACTTTCTATTGTTGCAAGGGTGAAGTACTAACAGATGCATATAATCATCCAGTTTGATGGTTCTGCCTAAACAGAACTTGAGAAATAAATGTACACCACATAAATGAACCAAAGTCAGTGAAGCATGAAATATGGGTCACAGTGATCCACTTCTGTGATGAGGGTATTGTACTGATGAAAATGCATTCCCACAACTAGTTCTGTAATTCCAAGTATAACAACTTTGGTACATAGAGTGCAAAAACAAAAACTGAGCTAAATGCAAACACCTAAACAAGAATGTACAGCTAATGAACAAAGTTAGCCTCATCCCAAGGGGTTAGGTTCTATGAAATCCACTCCAACTGTTGTGCAGGCCTTAAGAAGAAAGAATGACTGAGACTGTGGTGAAGCTTTACATATGCTTTTATATATGCTGACAACAATACTGAAGATGACACAGATGCTGGAGGAAGTATTATAGCTCTATTCTAATTTGTAGAGGCGAGTTTAAAATTACAAGTTTATGGGCAGGAAGATGTGATGTGATTTGGATTTTTAACGTAGCTTTAACAATTTTTCAGTCATATCGCTATGATGTCTGCAGTGTGGCAGTTTATAGCGATGTCTAGCACTCGGGCGATGTCTAGCACTGGGGCATCATGCTGCAGACATGTAGCATGATGTCCCACAAAGTCACATTATCCTGACACCAGGCCAACCAGTCCTAACACTAACCTCTTAATGCCAAGCGCCAAGTGAGGCATCTGTCAGTACCATTTTTGCAATTCTTTGGTATGACTTGGCCGGGGATCGAACCCACGACCTCCCGCATCTGAGGCGGATGCTCTAACCACTAGACCACCAGAGCGGTATATGGGCAGGAGGAAGAAAATTTAAAGCCGATAGATATCCTTTATACATACCTGCTGACCAAGTGGTACCTTTATCTCAATAAAGCTGCTTGGAAACAATCCTTCCTGGTTCCCATTTTTTCCCAACATCCAGTTACTGTCAATCTGCTTAGTCAGCAGTATTATATCACCAACCTGTTAACATAGTAATGAAATTGTTACTGTCAATTTGCTAAGAAAGCAGAATTATATCCAGTGTGTGTAAACAATACTGGAATTGTTACCGTCAATCTGCTTAGTCAGCAACATTACAAGCTGCTTAGTCAGCAGTATTAAAATACTAGAGTCCAAACTTTATGTTCCATATTGGAATAGTAATTTCTTATTGTATGGACAATTGTTATATATTTACTCGCTTGTAAATCCAACTGCAAACTGCACAGATCCAGATCTGCTACTGCATAATGTACAAGCAGAACTGAGTCACTGCACTTTGCTAAAAGTAATCAAACAAGGACCCTAATCTGCCAGTGCACTATGTGATGGCAGATCAGTTTCTATATTGCTTGCAGTTTAACTCAACTTACACATGATTATATATGGCATTTAATTACAAAGTTGATTTGCCAGTTTTAATTACCAAATTGACTTGCCATCAATACTGACAATAATTTAATTTTTTCTATATATTCTCTTAACAAATTTGATTTATACATTCTGACTATTATTACATTCAAATAAAAATATTATCAAGTGACAGAAAACTCTTAACTCTCCTTTAAACACTCAAGTTTTTCAATTATTATTAAATCAATCAAAGTTTCAAAATTCTCTACTGGATTATAAGTGCTGGCAATTATTGTATGTACTCTATTATAAGTTGGATACAATTGCAAACTATGTAGCTAGTTGTTGATGTTGTAGGGTTTAACGCCATTTTTCAGCACAAGATAGGCTATACATGGCAGCCAGTATAAATGGTGGAGGAAGCATCAAGGAAAACCTGGAAAGAACCACTGACCCACAAGAAGCTAGTGGCAAGCTTTCTCACATACCCACACTGGCCAAGCCTGAGACTCGAACCCACGCAGACAGAGGTGAGATGGCAATGATCTGTAATGGTGAGCGCTTTAGACCACTCGGTCACTCAGGGCCCCATGTAGCTAGTCAGGACCAATCTGTTGAACAAACAACATGGACCCTAATTTGCGAGCCAATTATACAATGGCCAATTAGAGTCTATGTTCTTTACTGTTAGACCTGACTTACAAGTGAGCATACAGTAGTCCCCCTCTTGAATGGCCCCCCTGACCAGCGGCCACCCGCTCCTTACGGCCAGAATCCGACGGCACCAACGAATTTGTGTTCAAAAGTACTCCTAACGAAAGGCCACCCTGGTAACGCGACCAGCGGCCAGCATATTAGTGCAAAAATATAAAATTTACCCCTCACAAGCGGCTGCATTTTATTTTGTAATATGTATCCAGAACCAATTTTATTCATAACGTGTTTTAAGTAATCCGATTTCTGTTTCCCGATGTCAGGGTTTCGTTCCTGAAAGAAGTGTTGACTAAAGTACATGTACCACTAAGGTTAATATTATATCATTTACGCCTCACGAGAAGCCACATTTATTCCATAAAGCCGAGAAAGACTCAAATTTTAATCCATACAAAAAGGTAAGTACACGTAATCCGATTAGCCTTACTGCTGTGTTATCATGAGATGTCCGGTTTAGTCACTCTGATAATTGTTAAGATTACAATTATTGAACAGTAGTAACAGCTGAGAAGTGGCGGTATTGATGTACAATACACAAGTCAGCAGGAAAATGGTTTGATAGCCTTTATGGCTTCCCTTAGTAAGATGTTGAGCTTGTTCATTTTCATAATTAGTGGCTATTACTACTGACAATAATTGTCAAGATTACAAATCCTAACGGCCGCGAGGTGCTATTGTACAGATCAAATCTGTGTACATATCGAAGCCGTTTTGGCTTCTCTCCCTTAGTGTAAAGAAATGTAAACACAAACAGGGTACCAGACTGCGACTAATGAATCATGTGACAAGATCGCTGCCTTTAAAAAACACATGGCATTTTGTTTAAATGCAGAAAAGTTGTTTTATCAGTCTTGTAGTTGGCAACACTGATGATTACAACCGGGCATAATTGTCAAGATCATAACAGGGTCAGCATAGTCTAAAAATAGATTTTTTTTGCAGACACACACAGAGAAATTAGCCTTGAAAAAAAACAGGGTACCAGACAAAGACCGAAAAATCATGTGACAACACATTCCTTTACGAAGAAGGCATTTCGACCGCTCTGCAAAAGTTTCATCTGCATAATTAAATCGCATACAGTTAGCAACATCCTAATAAATAATTACAAAACATTAACATGTCATCACGTAAATGGAGACGATTATTTTAGAAAAAAGTCGGTTATTCTACTGGACGACATCGGGTGAAGAGGGGAGGGGGAACTTGCCGAATGATTTTAGGTAGAAAAGACTCGAATAAAACAATTTTATGTTGAAAAGACTCGAATAAACAACATCCTAACCGATAAGGAGGTTATTCAGCAGCAGTGGAAAAATGGAGCAAATGGTAAAAGAATTATGTATGTACCAAGATTTAAATGATGTTTTTGAATGGTTTTGCAATGTGCATGACAACAACACCCGCTCACATATCATGCTTACACCAAGAATAAGAACTATTAATGCATATTCAGTTGAAATAAGTCTATTATTATAACAAGAACCTTTTAATAATTAATGTTACTTTTAAACAAAGATATTAAATGCTTTGAAGAATGTAGCTTTCTTACTGCTTACATTACATTACTTCTCACAAAAAATTTATTCCCCCTCTGGAAAGGCCACCTGTCTCATAAGGCCACTTTCCCGGTGCAGAAGGGGTGGCCGTATAAGAGGGGGACTACTGTAGATGGTATGTTGGGCAATTTAGCTCAGGGTTTGTCACAGATTTTTATTTTTTCTTTGTTGGTTCAATGATACTTTTAACTCATTACTGGCTATATCACACAGAGAAAATGGAAGCTAAGTCCATTTCCCAAGGACACACTGAAGCAGCCTGGGTAGGTACTGAACCTGCAACCCTTGGCTTATGAGACTGACACTCTACCAAGTGAATTACAGTGGCTTCCTATAGTATTCAGACAAAAGGAAAAAAAAGAAAAACCTAAGAAAATTAAAGGCAAAACCTGGGCTATGGTATGATATGCACTCAGTTGGGTTCAACTAATTTATTACATCTGTAAAATTAGAGTACCACTGGTCAAGCAGTTTAGGCAAAATCAGCCCTCAATTTTTCCAACACTGGAGGTTCACCATTTTGTTGCTGGTGGTGCTGCATTTGTGCCGTGAAACTGGTACTTCTTGTTATTGTCATTTTAGCAATGTCAGCTGTACTGAAATGAGCCCAATCATGTGTGTGTCCATGTGTGTCTGTGTGTGTGTGTAAATCATGCTACACAGAAAGAAATGAAGAAAAGCTTTCATGAAACTGATAATAATTACAATGGTTAAAAAATAATGTGATGCAAAAGACCTGACAAGACAGGTTACACATACTAGAAAGGACACCTGACAAGACATGTTACACATGCTGGAAAGGACATATGGCTAGACATGTTACACATGCTGGAAAGGACTGATGACAAGACATGTTATTCATGCTAGAAAGGACACATGACAAGACATGGTAATCTTGCTGGAAAGGCCGTATGACAAGACACGTTAACCATTCTGGAACGGACATATGGCTAGACATGTTACACATGCTCAAAAGGACACATGACAAGACATGATAATCATGCTGGCAAGGACACATGACAAGACATGGTAATCATGCTGGAAATGGCATATGACAAGACATGTTACACATGCTGGAAAAGACACATAACATGTTAAAAATGCTGGAAAGGACATATATCAAGACATGTTAACCATTCTGGAAAGGACATAAGACACGTTAACCATGCTGGAAATGACATATAACAAGACATGTTAACTATGCTGGAAAGTAAATATGACAAGACATGTTAATGATGCTGGAAAGGAGATATGACATGTTAACCTTTGCCAGAAAGCACATATGACATGTTAACTGTGTTGAAAGGCCATATGACAAGACATGGCATGCTGGAAAGGCCATATGACAAGAAATGGCATGCTGGAAAGGACATAGGACAAGACATGGCATGCTGGAAAGGCCATATGACAAGACATGGCATGCTGGAAAGGACATAGGACAAGACATGTTAACCATGTCAAATAACACATTTTGGCTTTAATCTGTTGGCCAAGCATGTAGTCTGGTTCAACATTACTGGTCATCAACCTTCTCAAATTAACTAAAAAACAAATAAAATTTACAAAGAAATGTAGCAAAATAGCATTCTCCATGTGTAAATAAACTATCTACTTCTCTAATTCTCTTTTCATAATTTGTTGCCAACATTTACATGATCTTGACTGATAAAAGTGAATCTTTTAGTTGCTATTATTTTTTATAATTAGGAGTAAAAAAAATACCAATATACTAATTAAGAAAATATAGAATTCTTATGTTCAAATATATCCTTTTTCATGAAGATATATGTGCAAAAGAATTCAGTAGATTTGTAGATTATTGGAAATATTACTATCTGATATTTCAGATAAAAAGGTTCTTTTGGCTGATGAGCTTGGAAGTCAGCTACACCAGAAGAATGAGTCCACCCAATGTATCAGCCATTACATGTACAATAACATGTTTACTATATACTCTAATTTATAATTAGCAATATTCACTCTGGAAGGAAATAACAAACATTCAAATAAATATGCTCTTTTCATTCATTAATTAACTTCATTCATAATTTCAATAATGATACACTCAATATTCTAGCGAGTTAAAAGGTATCATGATGTAAAATTTTCCACCACAATTGTTATCATTAGTAAGTGTCGACTTAACCATAGCAGAAAAGCAGTCACGGAAAACCATCATAGAGCCAACTGAGTATGATCCTGTGATAAGTAAATTCTTGCTTATACACTGATTATCTGGTTAGCAAAACCTTTAAAAATTAACAAATCCTTTGAAAATTAACAAAGTAGATCAAAATTCCTTAGTGTCCAAGACAGTTTATTAAACAAGCAGCCATGGTTTTACTTCAATATAAAGAATTAATGATTCTTTGTTTCTCTCATTCTTATATCTGTGTAACATGGTTTGTCCATATAAGAAATTTAAGTGCTGGACTTGAAACTAACTTTTTTGAGCTTCATTTTGAAGGTTGTAATATTTTAAACCAGCAAAAACTAGGCCATTTTCAATGTTTACTAGCATATTTCTTATTTTGATTACACAATCTCACAAGCAAGACACTTTCACCTCCTATTTTTAGCAAGCAATTTACTGGCTTATCAGAACTGTAAGTATCAAAGTGATAGCTTGCAAGCATCAATTTTGACCCCTGCATGTAGTACCAGTCTATCCCACAACTGCACTTACTGACACTTAAGATGATGTAATTATGCTTATGATGTCATGAAAGGCTGCAATGTTTCTTCCGGTTAAAGTACTAAACAGACAATTTATGCCAGCCTTATGGCTTATTAAAAATTCATAAACATCACTGAACAATTTCAGTTTTCACCTAACATTATCAACCCTCATAATTATCAACCAAGGAACTACTGTCTGCAATCGTTTGGATAATCTGCCTATTGTAGAAAATGGTTTTATGAGAAATTCTTTAGTTACAGAGGCCTGTGTCTCTAAAATATGGCACATTTGTCCTCAATGTGTACCTAGATGTGTGTAAAGCATGAAGTCCTAGTTGTGTACCTAAACATGTGTAAAGCATGAAGTCCTAGTTGTGTACCTAAACACGTGTGTAAAGCATAGACTCCTAGTTGTGTACCTAAACATGTGTGTAAAGCATAGACTCCTAGATGTGTACTTAAACATGTGTGTAAAGCATGAAGTCCTAGTTGTGTACCTAAACATGTGTGTAAAGCATAGACTCCTAGTTGTGTACCTAAATATGTGTGTAAAGCATAGACTCCAAGTTGTGTACCTAAACATGTGTGTAAAGCATAGACTCCTAGATGTGTACCTAAATATGTGTGTAAAGCATAGACTCCTAGTTGTGTACCTAAATATGTGTGTAAAGCATGGAGCCCTACATGTGTATCTAAATGTGTGCATAAATTATATGTTTGAAATTACTTTTCCTTAAATTATAATACCATAGAAGGTTGACCCAAAAGATAACACCTTTTCTTTGGTGGTAAATCTTAATAGCAACAAAATGTATCTTTCTTACGGTATACACCAGTAAATGATGCCATTATGACATGATTATTTCAGAAAAAAAACATAAAATTTAGTGATTAAGTGAGTATATATGGTAATGAGGTACTCATTAGTGAGGAAGGAACTTTACCTGGAAAGAGAGTTCATCAGGCTGTGAAGTGGTATACTCATAGGAAGCCAGACCATGTGGTTGTGTGGCCATATAGTGGTATAAAGGATGTCCTGGGCCAGGTCTTGTGGGTAATGGTCGTTCTGTAATAGGTAAAGAACAAAGTCCGTTACAGATGTATGTCGGCTTATGTAAGGATGTAAAAAGCAATATGATTTGAAAGCAAAACGTTCCTTGGTACAACTTACGCATGTACTCAAGTATAAGTTGAGCCAAACTGCAAACAACAAAGATCCTGATCTACCATAGCATAATGTGCCTGCAGAGTCTATGCTGTTTGTTTTACTGATAACTCCTAACAAACTGCACAGACCCAGATCTGCCCACTCATTATGTGATGGTAGATCTGCGTCTGTGCAGTTTGCAGTTGGGCTCATCTTATGTAAATGCAGTTTGGACTTATCAGTGAACAGCTGCAACAAAATTATCATTTCTATGTTAGATTTCTCTATAAATAAACAAACATATACAATTAATCCCATTACATGCTGCATACAATTTTCTCCACGTCATTAAAAGTTGGAAATCTTGATATCATGTGAAATTGCCAAACATTCTTGCGCAATTTATTCTTCATTTCAAGTTATCAATATTCAATGGTTGTTTTGGAAAACCATTTGTATTATTTATGAAGAGTACAGGAATGTCCATTTTAAATGGAACAACTTTTGCCCAACATAAATGATATACATTGTAGACTACAATAGAATTTGCTTTGACATGTATATACACAGATATATGTATACTTCTGTGACATGGGACAAGTTCAGACCATGCAGGTTATTTTCTGGCTATGCTGAATTTTATTCTATGCCAAGATATAAGGTTAATGGATATTTCAACAGCAGCCACATATCCTCTGTGAATCCCCTGTGTATCCCCTGTGAATCCCCTGTGTATCCCCTGTGAATCTCCTGTGTATCCCCTCTGGGCTTGGGGGCTTAAAGAATAGGTTTGATATGCTCTCCTGTATAGTGCAAGAGGCAATTAATGAAGACTGAAGCCGCTATGACTTAGTAGTCAGTGTGCTGGACTCATGACCAAAAGGGTGCAAGTCAGAATCCTACCACTGGATGAGTGAACATCGGCTATTATGGCTATCATGGTGTGTCCTTGTGAAAGGCATTTTATTCCAATTGCCTTGACACTAAATAACCTACTTGTAGTGCCGTGCCATAAAACACAAAACCATCACCAGGCTGCTGAAATATTCTAATTGATTTGTCCATCAGGCTTGTCAAAAAAGTCTAATATGCCTGAATAAACTCTGAGAGAGCTAAGGATATGTCGTATATTCATTCTGAAGCTCTTGAAAGACACTTGTAAATTATTAATATTCAGTCTCCTGCTGGAGCTCCATTTCAGGGTCATGTACAGAAAACTTTAAACATTGTACACAAACAAATCATGGGAACAATGAATGATGAAAAATACTATTCATGTTCTCCATATTGCATTGGTTACCTATAATAAGCACTCACTTGTCTTTCATGATTAATAATAAGCTGTCCCTTGTTCATGCTGACACAGTAATGCATCACTGGTTAAATATATTGAGTGGCACCTATGCGACTTCTTGGCGATCAAGTTAAGTGAGATTAGTGACTTGTAAAAGCTTCGAACAAAAATATATTTCACCTTAAAAGAACATTGATAGTTACATAGTAGTCTTGTTTCATTTAGTGCAGAGCTGGTAACCATAAATTCTGTTGATATATAGAATGGTTATTTTCTGTAACTGTACTGCATCCACCGTACTATGACATGAACTAATTATGAAATTTGAAGATACCGTTGTAACTAGTTGAAATCCAAAAAAGAACCACGGCTGTTAAGCTTCAATTTTGTCTTACACTTTAAATGAACAATATGTAGAGATTTCTGCAGTGCTCAGGAAAAGAAATTATCTCAAGCCTCCGAAATACTCTTCCCTACAGATCATGCTGAAATAAATAAACTACTGAAGATGTACAAAAAATCATGCCTCTCCAACTTCATTTCTGTTTTACAGCAATAAATGAGCAACACGTGGAGATTTCTGCTGAGTTCAGAAAATAAAATTACTTCAATCCCCCAAATAGTCTTTCCATCAGATCATGATGAAATACAAAGACAACAATGAAGATGTACAATCTGATGCCAGATCGAAGTGTATGATATAATTATTAAGAATTCCACACCTGAACATGCAGAAATTGTGAAATAGTTGGAAACCATATTAGCTGGTGAACAAGGGTTCCATCTGATGGACAATATAAAAAATATAACGAGAAACTTTTTAAACCCAAACTCATTTTAAATACTTATGAACATAAACTCTGATGATCAAATCAGTATGAAGGACATTCAAAGTGAAATGGTTGACATCAGGACCTGGAGAATGAAATGCTTCAAGTGAAATAGATTCAAAATTTAAGTGAACAAAATCAAATAAAAATTCTGTCTAAATAACAATGTAAAGTATAAAATGTTTTGATACTAAGTACTGGTTTACATTAGGACATAAAACAAAATATTTTATTACAAAGTACAAGTTTACATCAATATCTGAAAACAATGTAAAGTATAAAATACTTTTGTCCAAAGTACTGGTTTTACATTAGAACCTAGAGAAAACACTGCTTTTAATCAAAATTTTAGTATTCAAGGCCACACACAATTTTTTTCGTAAAGTACACTATCTTGTGAGAAACATAAACAAATAAAATGAGTTAATTTAAAGCATTTTGGGGCTTCTTTTTATTCAAGGTCTAGCAATTTCAATGGAGGTTAAAATAAAACAATATCAAACTTTGGGGCAAGTGAAAATTTTAATCAGAGGAAGAAATTTTTTAAAATCACTTGCCCTAGGCCGGTGTGGGTATAAAATTCCATAAAAATTTGTGTACATAAAAAAAATATTTTTGGAAAGTATAAAAAATAATGTGTAAATATGAATGAATAATGAAAAAAGATACTGAAGGCTACAAAGTATTTACATCATCATCAAAAGTAAATTCACATGCATCAAACATAATTGTCCTACAGCATCATGCACTAGTACCATATGTTGCTTGATTATGCATATATATGTCTGCATTAGGTAAGTTGAAGATTCCAAAATAGTAACATCACTGTCAATATTAAATTCACATGCATCAGTAACAATTGTCCTACAGGATCATGCACTAGTACAATATGTTGCTTGAATAATCTTATATATGTATGTATTGGAATAAGTTCAAAAATGGATAACAATGACACTGGCATAGGTTCCCCATTATCACATCTTTATTCTTACACCTTGTAATCCAAATAAAATATGCCCGGATATTAGAGAGACAGGTTTAAGCCTTCTTCATGCCATTTGCTCAAAGTACTTTACTTTAAATGTTAATGTTTACCTGAAGCTTTTGTCGAAGAAAAAACATTGCTAAAATAGTAAATAGAAAATATAAAAATAAATACTATACCCATTCAGTTTCAAAGACATGTAATGTATATTTAATACTCACAATATTTGTATCCTTAAACACTCCATTTAATTTAAATCCCAAGAATGCTTATTTAGTATGCTGTGTTGTTTTCTCTGCAACTGAAATTATGTCTACATTCCCTCAACAGATTATCCTTTATAAGTAAGTACATGTAAATTTACTGTGGTCAGGTGGCATCTGATCTCTTTTTTGTTACTTAGAATTCAATTATTTGACACTTCTATCAGGAGTACAAAGATGCTGCTGGTTAAGAAACTTACATGAATAACACCTGGCATAATATTGTACAATATACAAAGATAAGTATTGTTAATTGAAACTAAGAATGAAAACATATACCATGCAACACATGTCCAACTAATTCAAACTAAATACATTGATTAGTACACAGTGTTAATTGCCTTAACTCTTTACCTTCTGCTAACACATATATGCGACACTAAAAATAGCCTTGTACCCCCAGAGACACATATACAAGCTGCTAATAATACTCTCTCTGTTCCTGTTGGCTCAAACATGTGTTTCTGGCCAAGGGTTGGGAAACCCCTGAGACACATATAAACATTTCATATTAAAGCTTTCCATTGGATGAAATTGCTAACATCCAGCCTTTTAACAATATTTAGCCAATGAAAACAGTCCTTACATAAAACGATGAAAGCGTTCTATTAGTAGTTCACAGCACATAAGCAGGAATTTCCATTTTTAGTTTTCATTAAATTACATAGTCTGCATTGGACAAGATTGATATAGAGAATGTAGACAGCATGTGCACTAACTCAAGAAGCTCTCACTCAGGTTGCCATTATGATGCTCTGGGGTTCAGCCTACAAACAGCAGCTAGAAGGCAGGCTGCATATCAGGCTTAGTAGGCAGGGCAGCAAGTACTTGTAGAAGGTAAAGAGTTAAGAATAAGACCTAGGAAAAAGGGTGAAGTGTTATGTGGGGTTTCTAGCAACATGATGATTTAATCTTACGATGCACATGGGTTTTTCAAGCTAGAATCTTGAAATTGCACATATCAACTGTTGTCAAGTTGAATTCACAAAAGCTTTATCTATGTATACTAAAAAATCACCACTCAAAACCAAACATATATTCAAGTTCATTTGGTTCTGATGGTTTCCCTTACTGTTTTCACTTGCAATGAGCTTTGATTTCTAAAACATAATGCCCATCTTATACAGAATCATTGTAAAAAAAAGGCACAGACTGACTTCTAGTGATGGAGACTATTTCATTATGATTTGTATAAATATTTGCAAACCATATGACAGAAAGTGCTGTAAATATTTGTCAACACTTCTTCCAGATTAAGCTCTCTATGAAGGATCCTGATATGTTTTATATGATTGGAAAGATTGACTAAGCGTACAAAAAGGTCAAAATTATTGTCGTAATTTACATTCTATTGATAATAGCTAGTACATTTTTACACTCTGGTTTTGAAGAGAAAATTGTAAAATAAATACATAAAAAGTGTCAGGCAATAAATAAATGATGGGTAGAACTGATTTTCTGTAGAGATCTGCTTTATTTCTGCTCTTTGTTATTTACAATATTTGTATTTATACTTTATTCCAGAGACTCATCAATGGGCAGACTTTAGAATTCATTTGTACCAAACATTAAAGTCATAAATGATAAAACATATTTGTATGTACAACAAAAATTAGTAAAACTAAATAATTATGACTTCTATGACTCAAATGTGCATGAAAAATTTGATGGTACAAAAATGGACATTAATGGCAATATTATATATTATACTGATATGAAAACTTTAAGATTAAATATGAAAATATTTGAAACAAAAGTACATTTTACAATAAGTTTAATTGGCTGGTGTTAATCTTGCTAACACTGAAGGCTTAGTATAATAACTTCTTGGTTTCATATCCAATATGTATTTCTTGGTGCATACATTCACTCACCTATATCTCGTACCCCTTGTACAGATTTTGAAGCAGATAACTTTCGAGGTTCTTGTTTAAAGGTTGGTTCCCTTTGATGAAAAAAAAAAAACAGAAAAAGGTCAAAACTCCGGAAGTTCTGCTTGAAAAAAACCCATATATACCAGCACTCCAAGCTGCCAAAAAATGATTTTACATTTGTGATTAAAAATTGGCATTCAAGAGTGAAATTTGTCAACCAGTACCTGTCTAATGTCCTTTAGAACCATAATGTGGAACATCATATCCACACCTTCTATAACAAATAAATACCATGTTTTACACTAAAAACTGCATGCAATTTCACAGAATGACCACTTATTGTTTTTGTGACTGCTGGTTCTTGTTGTCACAGAATTGTATAAATCCCTTTATTTATTAAATACATGTACTTGGGTTTCGTTCTTTTGTGTACAACGATACCCGAGGGTGATTTATGTATACTGTACATTATTTCGAAACAGTGAGTTCGGTTCATCCTATGTTGCACATGTGAAGTGTTTTTGACAGGAAAAACTGAATTCTTCCAGCGCACAGACGATGTAGCCTACAGTGTCTGTGTATAAATGCCTCACCGTAAGACGATATCTTCACATTACGGAACATCTTGTCAGTAAGCAGTCTACTTAGGGACTTGCACATCTTCAGCTGTAGAGGTATGTAAGTTATTTGTTAATTTCTTATGTATATTATTTCTTATGTATATTGTAAGTTATAGCTATTGTACGTACTACCACATTTGTTTTTGTATGTGTTCAATGCAGCTTTGGCTTGCGTACTATAACACACATATTTTCTATTCTTGTTTGTGACTTAGCAAGAGATTTATATTAGCAATATAAAGTTACATTTTATTAAGAAACGTTTAGTACCATAGGAATCTTATCAGACACAGGTTCACTTCTGAACCTGTTTATTGTTTTGTAATGTTGTACCCATAACGTAATTTGTATAACTTACTGTATATGTCATTACGTGTTATCATATATGCCCGTGTCATGCATAGTACACGGTGTTAGATGTATTTTCAGCTGATCAGAGTGATCCATGCTGATCGTAGTCGATGTGGTACCAGCTGCAGAGCTAACCACAGAAGCTGACCATAGCAGCTGTAAAGCTGAACCAAAGCAGCCATAGAGCTGAGTGAACAGTGTTGCTGGTCGAGTAGCAGGTGATCGGGCATTGCTGACTGAATTGGTGGGTGCTGATTGCTTGATTGACCAAGGAATTGAATGGTGGTCGGTGACTACCTATAATGATGCTTGCTTAATTGACCACTGTGACTGGTAGCCAAGTGTGATACTGATGGGAGTGTTTTGCGTTACTCCATGCATGTAATCTTTTAGCCGTGGGCTAATTTTGGGGTTTGTTATACTCAGTGTTTTGGGAGTGTAAAGATATTTTTGTATGATATCTGTCCAATCAATTCATCATTTTACTATTTGAGTAAAATACGTCAGTTTTCACTATTTGAGTGAATACATAATTTTTACTATTGAGTAAAACACGTCATTCTTTTCATCGTGTGAAATTACTGTGACTTGTTCACCTTTGTCCTTGTACTGTGTAAGGTCATTTATTTGTATTTATATTTGTTGCATTATTAGGTTTGTGCAGATTATGTTAACTTGTCCAATATTTGGATTTTATACACACACATATTAATCAATATTCTTTTCTCATTCAAGTCATACATCAATAAACATTATATTTGTATCACCATCAAAAGTGTTCTGTTGTAAATCCGAAATCCAACCCAGTTATCTAGTTACACTTGTTTTCAGTCACTACCTTTACATGTGACAAAACTGGCTCATAGGCTGATTTAAACACCTTGTGGATTTACAAACAAATCTATTAGCAGAAAGTCCTGAATGTGCTGAAACTGGTTCATAACCTATAGGTGACCTATCTAATACAGATCTCTTCAATCACCTCAGCTAGCTGGTATGAATCCAGATAAACGCTGACATGGAAACAAATACAGAAACAAATTAACAAAAAAATTACTGTCAAATAAACTACCACGAACACAGTTCTGTCAGTCAGATCTTGCCTATTATCAAAACTAATCCCAAGGTTTGCCATGATTACTCTTTAATTTCCCTTGACAAAGAAATCAACCTTTTCTTCCCTTCAGCTAATCATTCCCCATCTGAGTGACTTCTTTTCTCATGTTATGGCAGTCAATTTATTAAGATCTGGTGACATAAATTTGATATGACCACTACAATTTTTCATAAAAGTCACCATGTGGCTCATGAAGTTTGACAGCAGTATAACACTCATAAACTTTACATCATTTCGACTAGGCATGGGCAACTTTCTCCAGGGTGTGGGCCAGATCAGTGATTTTCAAAGCCACACCCTATGATATAAATTAACAGATAAACCAGGTCACTGGCTGGATCTGGCCTGCAGGCTGTATTTTATCTAACTCTGATTTAGACCAAAAAGGTTTTATCATTTAATACAGGTGGCCAGTATAAAGAGGCCTGATTTGTGCTAGAACAGATTCATTGTGACCAAATAATGTGACCAGTCTGCCAAGGAATCTGGGTTCAGATAGGTTGCTTAATGTGACTTGGCTGCAAAAGAATCTGGATTAGATAGACTGGTTAATGTGGCAAGTCTGCTAAGGAATTTGGGTTCAGGATAGACTAGTTAATAGGCTGGTCTGCAAAAGGAATCTGGCTTCTAGGAAGGCAGATTAATGTGATCAGTCTACAGTGAAAGCTGGGTTCCTGATAAATAGGTTTAGATAAATCTCCAGTCTGCAAAAGGAAATGGGTTTGAGTCAGGCTAGTTTTAGGAAGTTTCACTCTAATTAGAAATAATGTGAATTCATTATTTCTCACAGGGCACCAAATTTGGGGATTTTGTGGTTACTGCCACACATGAATCCAAAAAGGAAAGATTATTCTATATGAATACTTGTATGCCTGTTCCAGTTAATGACAATAGAACAAGAAAAATCTCTGTTGCTTGCTTGTTACATTAACAAAATGAATGAAATCACAGTACTTAAATTCATTTCATCCACACTTTTGTGGATATACTGTGATATATCCATCTGTCAGTGCGTCTGTGCATCCATCCATCTGTCAATCTGTCACCATTTTAATCATGACCTGAGCTCCATCTACACCAACTGATGGAGAGTTATCACTGGAGGATAAGATGACAATAAAGGGTTTCAATTCTAGCTGCAGCCTCTAAGGAATGAGTGGGGTATGGTCAAAGATAACTTAGGCAATACAGACTCCTTCTTGTAATCTGAACTTGAACCATACCAATTCAAGTAGTGTAATCATATTTACTTCGGGAGGATGAGTAAATGCCAACAAAGGTTTCAAACTCTGAATGCAGTTTAGAATGTGGGAGTGATGATATTGGTCACTATAAATAAGTCCATACAACACTGATGCCCTTAACATTATGAAGCTTTAAGTAATAAACAGATGCCATTAATTGTGTATAATTTTGTGAAAATTAAATTTTACCCAAGTCCTCTTAATGTGAAGTCATTTATCAAATCTGGTATCAGTACACAAACCTCTTGATTACAGCAGAAACAAAATTTTGATGCAATTGATGGGAAAGGTTCAGGGGCAATAACTCCTTTAAATTCTGCTAGAAAATTGTGAAAATCAAACTTGACATATTTTCTTAGTGTCAAATTTTGTATCACATTTGGTGTGAATCTGTTATGTCCTTCAAAAGCTGCTGAAGGGAATTGAAATTGTAATCAAAGAGACATGTTCTAAATCAAACAGGGGCCATAACTCTGTTAAATATTATTAGAAAATGGTGAAACCTGACCTTGATCAAGGGTTTCTTAGAATAAAACCAATTACTAAATTTAACTTTTAATCCTGAGGCATGTAAAAAGTCACTGAGTGGAAGTGACTTATGATGCAATAAAAGGGAAAAGCACTAAGTCAAACATGGGCCATAACTCTGCAAAAAGGAGAACATCAAACTTAACTCAGACCTTATTGATGTAAAACCCATATAAACTGGACTTTAATTCATCAAGTCATTCAAATGTTACTGCGTGGAAACAAAATACCGATGTAACAGAATGACAAAGCTCTAAATCAAAATTGGGGCCATAAATTCATTTAATTTTGAAATCGTTAAAAAATCAAACATGACCTTGCTCTTAATGTAAGGCCCCAAACTATATTTAGTGTGAATCGATGAAACCCTTAGAAAGTCACTAAGCAGAAACAAAACTTGCCTCATGATACGACATGAAAGTGATGGGACAGACTGACATGGGTCGCACTATATGACCCATCCATAGATATGGTAGAAGCAAAACAAGTATGAATATTTGTAAAGATATGTTGGAAGTATAACAAGTGAGAATATTTGCAATGGTTTCAATAATAAAAATATCTGCCAATCATTTTTTAAAGCCTTGAATTCATTAGCAGGTCTATATCAACTGATTGTGGTACACTGATTATAATGAATCAATGACATATTCTTTGCTCGCAGTATCCTTGAGTATATATCCGACTGAAAGTGTTAAAATGATACTCGAGATCTAGTCAAGAACAAGAGAGATTTCAATAAATATCATTATCAAAATCATCTCAGAAAGCTATTCTGCAAGCGTTCTTACCCATTCCATGGTTACCCATATTATTGTTCTCTTCATTTAAGACAATTCAGTTGGAATCTTAAAGATGCATGACTTGTCCATTTTGTCCCATTTGACTGCTTTCTGCATCAACATTTTCATGTGAAATTTCTTTACATTTTACTTGTAAATTTCTCAAAAGTTATATAAAAACAAGTCATGTCAAATTAGAAGTTTTGTGAACGAAATACATCTTTCAAACAAGTTTTGTCCTCAATTTAATGCCACACAGATGTACATACCAATAACTCATACTGAAAACACTCACACATATGCATTTACACAGACACACATTACAGGTGTGGACATGATAAAGATGACTATTTATCTCATTTATGGAAACATTTTAAATGAAGATGTACAAAATATCAAACTTACAATTTTCTTGGTGTAAATACAGGTCCTGTTGGTGCATCGTTTGGACCGGTTGGTTTCTTCTCTATTGATTTGACAGGAAAGGTGAAATTTTAGTGCAAGAGTAGCATGCAATGGTTCTTAAAATTAATGTGGAATACCATTATAATGAACTTTACTAAACTAATGCCGTTTCTTAGTGAAAACAAAACTGTGTTAACAACAGACTAAACACAGCATTTTTTTAAATTAAGATTTTAATAAGTATTTTGACAAATCAACAAACTCATTAAATTCATGTTCATTATAGTCAGGTTACACTTATTTCAAATTGATATTAAAATAAAATATATGTACTTAAAATATTACTAGTTAATGCTGTTTTGCATAATAATTTTCTTGAATGAAACAAAAGCCATCTTGAGTTGACATATGTCCCTTCCCCACCCCTAGACCCATGCTTATGTATTGATTCCTAATGAAAGCAACATATGATCCAGCTCTCTGTATTTTTTATAAATATTTTTGCTACTATGACTGTTTCTCCTCAATTTGAATACTGCTGGTAGCCATGAAAGCTCAACTGAATACTACTAATGGCCATGAAACATCAATTTTAATACTACTAATGGCTATGAAACCTTAATCTGAATACTATTAATGTCCATGAACCTCAATTTTAATACTACTAATGGCCATGAAACATCAATCTAAATACTACTAATGGCCATGAAACCTTAATCTGAATACTACTAATGGCCATGAAACCTCAAACTGAATACTACTAATGGCCATGAAACCTCAATTTGAATGCCACTAATGGCCATGAAACATCAATCTGAATACTACTAATGGCCATGAAACCTCAAATTGAATACTACTAATGGCCATGAAACCTCAATTTGAATACTACTAATGGCCATGAAACATCAATTTAAATTCTACTAATGGTCATAAAACCTCAATTTGAATACTACTAATGGCCATGAAACCTCAATTTGAATACTACTACTAATGACCATGAAACCTCAATCTGAATACTACTAATGGCCATGAACCTCAATTTCATGCTACTAATGCACTACATTGCCTGGCAACATAAAAAAATACTGAATGCAGAAAATTCCAAGTATTGAAAGGCACCTCCATGCAACCTGCTCAACATGTGTACCAAGCTTCTTTGAAATACCTTGAATGGTTTGAAAGTTATATTCAAGGAATGAAAAAGCTTATGAACAAATATATACAGATGGATTGTGGACAGAGAGATGGACACAGTATACTGTGATAGCTATATCCACCCCTACCCCCCCATAATAAATACTAGGGGGATACAAATAAAGTCATGTGAGAGTAGAGCTACATTACTCAAGTTCAAATTGACTTTGAATAATCAAACTTATAGTAGCTATTAAATTTACAGGTGAATATGTGTACTCAAATGCTATCTACATGCAGTGGATTGACTGAGTCAGTACTGATGTTAGTATCACAGCAAAATAATGTCTGACACAATTTAAAAGAAACTAAAGTTTAGAAACAGTTCCAGTCTATTATGAGCTACATACACTAAGGAACTAACATTTTCCACATCACAATTAACCAATATGAAGCCATTAAATTCCAACATTATCTGCTTTACTCTGTATATAGAACAAGAGTTCCATGGAACAGCTTTCTGACCTATAACAATCTCCATCATGTTATACCTTTCTGCTTAAGAAGTCAAGACAAGAAATCCCATATTAATGTAAAAACTTTAGGCATTCAGCAATACTGTCCTAAGATTAAAGCCATTTAGCAATACTGTCCCAAGATTAAAACTCAATACCATATGTACTCACTTACAAGATGAGCCCAACTGCTAACTGCACAGAACCAGAATTGCTGTTGCATAATGCACCTGCAGATCTGGGTCTGTGCAGTTTGTTAGAAGTAATTAATAGAACAAACAACATGAACCCTGAATTGCAGGCACATTATGCTAAGGCAAATCTGGATCTTGTTGTTTGTGGTTTGACTCAAATTATAAGCAAGTATACACAGTACATTAATTGACGTATAAGTCATGTGATTTTCAAAGACTTTAATACAAAATCTAAATATTGCTGATGATCCTACATCTTGACATTTATGTAGTGAACCAATCCACTGACACTGGCAAATAAACATGATAAACAACTAAGTCTTGCTGTCATAGAATGTTACATATGATGTGGACTTTCCCTTGATCAAAGCGAAAGATCTTACTAGCAAGGGTTTTGAAGAACACTAAGCTCTGCCTTTCTCAACCTCAGTTTAATGTGTTTCGTATGGTTACAATAAAAACACTATCAAATCCATTTCCACTTGTAGTGATAGGCTTTCCTAATGTTAATCCTGCACCAGTTTAGTCCTGGAGGCTTAAACACCTGTTGATTATCATGATTCCTATTGCACTTTTAGCACATCTGGCAGTAAGTAAGGCTACATGAGCTTTTGATATGGCCCTGCATTCATTTCACATTATCCATCATTCATGGTGCATCTACTATAGTCCATCTGTCAATATTTCCTATTTTCAACTTCTTTTCAGAAAACCAATTGCATGCAAATTTGGAACAGAGCATTCTTGCATGAAGACCTTTCAAATTTTCTAAATAAGATGGTAGTGATTCATGCAGCAAATGGGTCGCATGCAATACAGTAGCTGAATTATCCATAGTGTAAACTGGTTTGTTTGTTCACAATTCAAGACGGTGTGTTGAACACATGCAGAACTAAACCATACATTTTTCTGTACTGCAGCACCTTGTTGAAATACTTACCTATCTCAGGAGACTCTTCAGCTTGTTGAAATTTTTTTGGTGGTGGGGGTCTACTTCCTGGCTTTGCTGGCTTGGTTCCATGAGTCAGATCATCCATATCGCTAGGTGATGAACTTGCAGGTTTAATTATTGGAGGAGGAGGTCTACTAACTGTAGGAAGTGGTCTTGAGGCAGTCTCAGAGGATTCCTTGCTCATATGCACATCTTCATCTTCATACTTCCCTTCTGAAAATTGATTTGACTCCAATGAACCATGTGAACTATAGGGTCTATGAGGATTCTTTTTCTGTATGACTGCATATTCTGGAATTTTATCTACACTTCCAGGCATCTCCTCTTTAGCAGCCTCACTGTGACCTGTTGGTGGTTGGGGTCTTTTGGGAACAGGCTTGTCAACAACTGCGTACCCTGGTAATTCATCTGAATCCTCTCTATTCCCATCATGAGTTTCTGAAGTTTTCTCTCCTTTTGGAGTAGGAGGAAGTGGAATTTTGGGAGGAGGAGGCCTCTGAATTGGTTCTTTCACTTCAGCATCACTTTTACTCTTGGCTGCATCCCTTTGAGGTTCTGATCTTAGAGTAGGTGGCGGAGGTCTTCCAATGGACCCAGGCCTATTTGGTTGATGTCTTGCCTGTGATAATGCAACCTTACCATCTGAAGGCTTGGTCTCTGACTTCTGATCATGGGAGACATCAGGACTATGACTGAGGTGAGGTGGAGGCTTTTCTCCCATTCGGGGGGGCTTTAAGGGGGCATTACCATAATTACCAGACGAGTTGATATCCTTGGTTGTAACAGAAATTTTGCCAACCTCCTGAGCTTGCAAGGGAGGAGATGGAGGCAAATTGTGTGAGACAGCAATAGTGGCACGCCTAGTCCTTGATATGGGTCGAGGTTTAGACTGAGGCCTCAAAACTTCTGAGTCATCTCGTGAGGTCCCAGACTCAGAAAAGAAACTCTGATTTGCATTCTTTTGTTCTGCAGAAGATACAGCAACTGTCACTGGTCTGGGTGAAGGAACAGGTTGGCCAGAGTCTTGCCTTAGTCGTAAATGCACATATTCCCCTAATGAATCTGAATCATTCTCCTCTTTACTTACAGTCATACTTGAAGAATCATTTGTTGTATTTAAACCCCTGGTTTGTTCTTGTGCTCCTTGCTGCCTTGGAGGTCTAATAATGGTTGGTCTTTTAAATGAATTGACAGATGAACTATTTTTGGGGTCCACAGAACTTTCTGGTAAAGAATTTCTCTTACAAAACTTTACCTCAGTTTCTATATCCTCAAAAGTCTTGCTGGTGACAGAATTCTCATTCTGAGGTTTGTCTGATGGTTTTGGTTTTGGCAAAATGGTGGGTTTAGGTTTTGCACCTAATGGGGGTGGGGGACCTCTGACATCAGAATTCAGTGATTTTGATTCCAATGAATTACCCTGCTCTCCTAGTCCTGTATTTTTATCAGGTTCTGGCTTTGGAATTACTGATGGCTTTAATTTCACAGCTGCAGGGCCAGTAGGAAGGAGTGATTTTGTTGATGTTTCCTCAGTCTCGCCAAACAGTGTCAAGTCTGTGGTTCCTGAACTTTGATTTGAAGACTCATTAACACGCCTCTGTCTAGGCTTTGGACAGGGAGGCTGAGAACTATCAAGCTGAGGATCATTTGGAGACTCTCTGGAAGGAGTTGTAGATGCAGGAATGGGCCGAGTAGGTCGAATAATTGTAGGACGCAGAGGTTTATCTTTCACTGGCATGGAGGCACTGGGTTCCTCAAGTTTAGCATTCAATGTTAAATTTGTTAAGGTATCAACTACAGAAGTTCCTGTGGGGCCACTGGTCCTAGTAGGAATTTGAGGTGGTGCACCCCTAGATGGGGTTTTGTCAGCAATCTTTGGTGATGGAAGATTTCTAGATGCTACCAATGGTTTATTTAAATTGCCATCTTCTGTTGCACTTTTCATGGATAAAGCTGTATTCTGGTCTGAAATTAGCAAATGTATCAATGAAAAACAGTACACAGATTATATACTGAATCATGACTAAATAATCATTAAATTTGTCATTGAGTTACAAGAATATATTACATTTTAAATTGTTCAAGTATATTAAACACAGGAATAAATCACCATGACATATGCAATTTTAATATTAAGAAAAATTAATAGTGAAACTAGATTTCTCACTACTATCAAAGGAATGACAGTCCCAATTTCTCTGACACATTTCACTGCCATTCATGACATCAGATCTAATTAGAAGACCACTATATTACATGATTTCAAATTCGGGCACTCATTTCACTCTTATCCAGTTAATCACTTAGTAATCACTTCAAAGCGGCAGAATTAAGGTGTCACATGACAATGACTTCCTAGCCAAAGCAGTGCACTGTGAATACATTATTCATGCAAACATATGCCACAGATTCCTGGATTTTTAACACATTCACTATGTCTGAGCCAAACACTTTTACTACAAATATTAGTGACATGCCACAGTTGATAAAGATCACACAGACACTCTGGCTCCTCACTATGGTCAATCAAGAGAGAACAGTGCAGAAGAAGTAAAAAATGGGTGTGATGGATTCTCATGTACACTATGTACAGCAATTACAGAGGACTGTCACCAGCTGAATTACTGACAAAACTAATTTCAATGAAAGGACAGTACCCAAAAGTGATCAGTTGGATGGAAATTTCTAGGTATTTCCAGTTTCAAGAGTGGAGTATGTGAACAGAATTTTGCGCTAGAATTTTATCAAAACAATGCCGAGGTGCAGGCTGAGTGTTAACACTCTTCAAGAACTTAAATAGAATAAACCTAGTTCGTGCTGATAAACAAGACTTTGATCTCATGCTGGCAGCCTGGAAGTGGAAGGGAAATGAAAAGAGACATCTGTACCAACAAAACCAAGAGAATGCTTTTGCCAAACCAATGCACTTTAAGTGAGTACATTTACCACAGTGCAGATGTGGCAACATCAAGATCAGTGATAGAACACTGCATATATTCATTTTTATTAAAGAATGAAAAAAACCCACAAAAAACAAAATATGCTCAGGGTGGGGGGAATCTGTTGCAAAATCATAGAGATAAACTTATGGTTTGTTGCTACCACCTGGTGAGACCTAAAGAGAAGCTGAAACTGTTTCTTTTTGTTAAATATTAAAAGCAATGGATTTGTGATTGCCTAACAAAGTGCTCAGTTGCTCTCACCAAAAATTTAAGGATACCAAATATGTGTATGTGTGTATATATATATATATATATATATATATATATATATATATATATATATATATATATATACACACACACACAAAGTAGTAAGCAACATCTTATCTGAATTAATCCAAGTAGCATATTCTTGACAGTTTAACTGATTTATATCCATCCTCATTAAGTCCTGTCGCTATTTTAAACTGCAATGAGTTTAAAAAAGATATCATCATAAAGCAGCTAATGTGGCTGATGAAATATAAAGAAAGATACCATGATAAACAGTGAATGTGGCTGATGAAATAATATACCAGATATAGCAAAGTAAATAAACTGAAGACTTGTTCTAATGTCTCAACCCCTTTAATTACCCAAGATAGTGGCTTGTCAGCCATTATGGAAGTTTATATGTACACCTGAAGGTGTGATGCTAAAAAGATAATTGCTTTATTGCTCCATCCAAACTCTTATTAAAAGTTAACATCTATCATTCTTATAATTTACACATAACAACTGTAGTTCACTTCCTAAATAAAAACATGTACATTTTCTATTAGGTCCTTAATGCAGAGATTAAAAAGCAATGTATCATTTGGAACAATGTCTGGATGGCAGAGATGATAATAATAATAATAACAACAATAATAATAATAATAACAATAATAATAATAATGTTAACTTACTACAGTGCCTAATTTTTAGAAGCTCCAAGTGCTTTACAATATTAGAAAAGATATAAAAATATCTAAAAGGACACGATTACAAAAACAAACACCATGAAATTACAAAACAAAACATGCTGATAATAATTAAATTTTATTAAGTCTTTAAATCTGTTCTTGCAGCTGAAAAAAGTGAGTTATAAGAGCACTCTCAACTGAGATCACAGTGTCCTTTTGTCTAAGATTTATGAACAATTCATTCCACCTGTCTGGACCCTGGTACGCAAAAGAACCTTGTCTTTATGACTTCGTTTTCTCAGTGGGAACAATGAGAATGCGAATATTGGAAGAGGAGCATAAATTTCTAGATGGGGTGTATACTTGAGTGAAGTCAGACAGGTATATTGGACTGAGCCAGTCAATGAAATATAGCATAGTGAGCAGATTTTGTGTTTGATTCTGGACTGAATGGATAGCCAGTGAAGGTTTCAAAGCAGGGGCAAGGTGTGCTCAGTTCTTTATACTCTAAGGATCATCTGAACAGCCGTGTCTTGAACCATTTTTAAGTTTCTGCAGTAGATACTGTGATGAACCAGACAGAAGTGAATAATAATAGTCCAGTCTTGAAAGTAATAAGGAACAGACAAGTGTTTTAGTGGCATCAACTGAAAGAAAAATGTGAATGGAGCTGATGCATCACAGCTCCAGATGTACAGCCTTGCATATGTTCATTACAAAGAGTTAGTGTGGACTGGGGAGATTCAGCACAATAAATATTTTCCAATGCTTAAATGGGATGAAAAAAATCTAAATCTAAAACATCTTTGTTTGAAAATTTAACGAAAGATGTATGAAATTTTGTCCCATTTTCTTTTTTTGAAAATTTAATGAAAGATGTATGAAATTTTGCCCCATTTCTTAAGTTATATTTATCACTGCCCTTCAATGCTCCAAAACTTGCCACAATAACTGTCACACAGTGACATTACTTAAGTTAGTCATGAAAGCCCTAATTTGATCTTGCAGTCTTACACTCGTATAACATTCACTTGTTTATCCTCTTGTTTCTGTTCATTTCTTTGTACTGTAAAACATTTTCTAATTCTGTTTGTATCATTCAATGTACATTTAATTACTGAATCATTCAATTATTTATCATTCATTCATTCCTTCATTCATTCTTGTAATACTCTTTCACTCTGTTCTTACGTGTATTTTTCAGTTAATAGTATATTCTCATTTTTTAAGTTTGTACATGCTGAAAGAATGACTGGTGAAAATGCAAACTGAAATATTTTGATCATTTATGATAGTGTAAGATAAATTATGTTTGAAAAAGTAGTCAGCTAAAAACCCTGTTACACATGGTGATAATTAAAGAGACACATCCTTCACGGGGAAAAAATTGCTAAAAAATTGTTTATGAAAAAATATGCCCAGGGAATTAGACAATCTCAGGCATGCCTCTCCATCCTATTCTTCCTGACAAACCATGTCTTATTTATTGTTGAGAAAATGACATAAATCTGACTGAAAGCATTTTCTTTCTCTAAATGAAAATAATGATAAAAACGATTTGTTGCAAATAATGATCCATTTTGAAAAAGGCAATCAAACTTTCAACAAGCCCTACAATAGTTTGAACAAATTTATTTATTTTATTTCTTCAAAGGAATTAGTAAAACATTAATTGTCTACTATGTAGATTATTATTCTGATGCAAATTATGGTGCTAACAAAAATGTTCTACATAAAATGTTAGTGACATATAATATTAACAGCAGTCTTTGCAACATTTCTTTAAAGGAAGTCATATTGTTTATCAGATGAATTGTGGATGATTTTCGAATGTTCTTTATATGATTATCAAGTTATGAAACATCGCTTACTTCACTTCACAGAAACTACACAAGCAAAAGCATAACAGTGATAAAAGTGATAAGGTATCATGCTGATCACAAAGCTGCAGGTTCAAAAGATTACTTATAAAATAAAACAAATAAACAATGCTGATATCCATTATAATTATTAACTAATCACATTACGAGATTTAATTTTGGCACCAGTAATGTCACACACATTTGGAATTCAAATTTAGCTGTGGGCAAAGTACTTTGAAAAACAAAAGAGCATACATTTTGCTGGCTCTCTCATTTGATCACACCATATCATGAAAAATACAATATTTACAGTACAAGAAGCTCATATAATAAAGGTTGTATATTTGCATAACTTCACCGTTAAATATCAAGTATGTATGTGATGAAATGAGTTTTGCATTTTATTCTAGCAGGATATGCCTTATGGTAAATGAACTAGAATTGTTAAAAAAATGAAATATAGCAAGACAAAGCTGACACAACTGTGAGACTCCTCTTCTTTGAATTCAAGAATATTAATCATTGCAAAAGAAAACAAAAAGAGTTGATAACATACCGGAGGAGTTTAACGCAGCCTGTATAGGTTCATCTGATTTTGACAAAGGCTCATATTTGACATCACGGAAACCTACTTCATTCATGGGTCTTGCACTCACAACAGTTATTTCCGGACGTCTACAGAAAAGAAAATTTACTACTGCACTGTACTCCAGTACAATAAATGCCATTTACCATACATCAAAGTATGCATGATACTGATATATGTGTCAAAAGAAAAGTCGTGAAAAGATGTGGAAAGACTGGAGAAAGATAGGGTTCCATATTGACAAGAAGTCTGTACTAAATAATGCTCCAAAATAATGTACTAAATCCATTAAACCTGCACTAAAACAGCATACAGTTAAGTTCAATAACAGTGAGAAACTACTATATTACAAATATATAAATATGCAAAACCATATGTGCGTTGCAAAGGGCCAACCTATCACATTTCACTTGGCAGGGCCTCACAAATCTAGTGACCTGATACAAGACAACTTCACCATCTAACTTCACCAGAAATGCCCAATAATCAATTTAGTAAGTCTACTTGTAGTTAATTATTTTTAAAAACAATAGAGTGGAATAAAACATTATTCTGGGAGATTCCTAATCACATTAATGTTAGGAATATAAGCCCTACTACATCCCAAATCCAACCGTCCAAAAGAAGAAAATTCATCTTTTCTGTCTATAATATGTAAAGGGCAATAATTCTTACCCATTACTTCCCCTTGCTACCTACTGGTGGTGCTAGTTTTAAGCTCTGAGGAACGTTGTGTAATGGGATGCTCACACTGTGGGGTGGATACGAAGGTATTAAATTAATGTGATTGGATAAGTATTCTAGTAGATACAATAATTTACTGAAAAATTTTCTTTCTCCGTCAATTATTAACCCCAATCACATCAATGACAGAAGAATAGGTAATTGGTAGAGGGAATGTTGAGCATCCAATCTATATCTTGCATAACATCTGAAGGGAGAATATCAGATTCTCTGTATGAAGGTTAACTTACTCTCCTAGTTGCAAGCAGCACAACTGGAGGTGACACGGTTTACATATGGAAGAAGAAATAATGACATATTTTACCACATAAATTTTCAAAGTGAATCCAGCAAAAGCTACGCAGCATGCTTGTCCATAGGTTGTGCTGATGTCAGTTGGGTCTGGTAGCCACCTGCAAGATCAAGAGTATGTCACTGTGGAGATAAAGCTCAAAAAGGTTGACAGGGCATGCCAACCAACTGCCTTGACAATGTCTTTGATTGAGACATTATGGTCGAAGGCAAGACATACACAGATTGCTCTTATCTTGTGAGCAGAGATCTTCATGAGGCAACTCTGTTCTGGCAATATGTCAGAGTATGACCTACCTATTACCCACTTCAGTCATTATGAGAGGGCTTGAGGGTATATGTCTGGAACCTAAAAATATGAGTCTGTCAGACTGAGACTGATTGCAAATTCGTTCTGATGGATGAAGAAGCAAATTTATCTGACCATCTCCATCTTGAATTTTGGTGGAAGTATAAACTGATTTAGATGACTGAGGGTGATGATTGGTCTGAGCCTGCAATAGGCCTTCCTGACCAGAAAAAACCAGGAGTAAAACCCCATATATTGTGGATTCTGAACATTATCCAATGCCTGTTACTCAATGAGCACCCTGACCTCTTGCTAGCTGGTCGTACAGATGGTAGTGTAGATGGTGGCACTGCCAGCAAAGTGGTAATCATTGGCAAACAGATGGATCTATCAATGAGATCTCCTGCAAAGCTAACTTTGCTGTATTTGACAAGGCATAGGACGATATACAACGGAAGTCATTGGGTCACTGCCCTGTATGGACAGAGGGCCAGACGGCTGAAAGGCATAATTGGCAGCCAATATAGAACCAAACTGAGGTGCAGCTAGACAGCATGGCTCATTCAAATCACTTATAAACCCCATATACACACACTTACAGGCCCTAAAGCCATTTTTTCCTAGACATACATGGGGACTTATGCCCAGTGGACTGCCTAGAACTGGGTGGAAACTACCCGAAGTGTGGAAATTCTCAGCTAAGACAGAAGATAGAAGGACAGGGAAAAACCAGCCAGCACTAATCAACTTTGTTGTTGCCTGCTGTATCAAACAATGCACTTATAACTCCAGCAATGGCGTAGATGGTGGAGAAGGCTCAGCTCCTCCATTTTCCCAGAAGTAACAGTAGCAATAGGTAATGTTCAACATATCTTTGTTGAGGGAGGGGACCAATGGCATCCCCAACCATGCTGGTCACAGACTCCACATCAGGATGAATGCTGAAGACATCAGTACTCTCAGCCTTTGATTTTCCATGTCACTCCCTGTTCTTAGAAGTTTTCCTTAGTTCTGACGAGCATGTAGTCTCTGACCAAATAGTGCACATGCTGCATCTAACTGACAATGTACAAGAAAGGCTTTGAACTGCTTGCACTTTGTTCACTTCATCATCATTGTTAGTTCTGAAATGACAAAGGAATAAAATAAAGAAAAATTAATAGTTAACTACATTAACAATGTTAGAGACACCTGCTATGGGTGTTAAATAGTGTGTGCAAACACAAACTAACAATATGATTTCTATTACAATGTAGCTGTGTGGACCATGCAGTCAGAGAATGCAGAGATTAAGTCAATACAGATGAAAAAAGATTCACATAAATATGGTGGAAATAAAAAAAAATAATGTACACGACCTGTAAAATAAGACGCAATACATCTGAAAATAATGTAATCCTCAATGGATGGAATGAAAGTAGAACAAAAATCCACTTGGTTTCAGGAGGTAAAGTGAACAATGTTGTCAGTTCACAAGCAAAAGCTTAAAACTGGCATAGTTAATTAACATATATATATATATATATATATATATATATATATATATATATATATATATATATATATATATATATATATGTTAATTATAGCAGAAAAGACAAATATTTTTTCTTTGGAGAGCTGGATTCGGGAGGTAGTAGAGCTTATATTCCTAAAGTTAATGTGATCGGGAAATATATCTGAAGGAGAAATTTAAAAGCAGCTTCTTTTAAATAGCAAAAACAAGTTGTATAAATAATTTGCTTGAAAGGAAACCAGTGAATCTGAAAATAATACTATTACAAAATCCAGAAATGCAATTCACACATTTACCAGTAAATTTAGTAACTAGGTACATCAATGTTTTATTTTATGTCACAAAATATTTAATCTCCTTTGCATGTTTTTATATTAAATTTCACAAATGTATGGCCACCACACTAATTTTCAGGAATAAATGTTTGGCAAGAGCCATCAGAATTTCAGGAACCCTGGGCCAGTTAATTTTCTGTAAAACCCTTAGTTTTTTGTGGTGTGTATCTGTGTACACGACATACTTTTTAACAGATGTAGTGGGTGAAGGCTGTACAGAAGAGGAAGACAGGTTTGCAGGAGAAGATCGATGCTGGTGTTGGCTTGGAGGAGCCCCTGAAACAAAAAGTTTTGACAGTTTTTAATAGTTTTGTGAATATTTATATGAAACAGACTCTGCTTTATCTTCATGGACAAAAAAGCCCATGCTAAATTTTTTGTTCAATCTCTTAAAGTCTACACAAAACTTTTTATTTGGCAACTAAAAAATGTTCAAGGGCATGGAATAAAAACCTAATCTGCACTAACGTAACATTTTGAAGATGATGCCCTCACTGCATGTGTTACTGCATGCTGTATTTCTACGAGAAAATTGGGATGGCCTAAAATAATTTTCTAGAGTAGGGGATGGGCTCAATCTCAAATATTGTATGGCCATATTTATTCAAGATCAAAGAAAATTGGGTGTATTGCAATTCAATATTAGTCAGGTTGCAGGCAGTGATAGCAGACCAACAGCCATTCTTTTAAACAACATCATTCACCTTTTGGGTAAAATATCTTCATAATACAAATATTCAGAGAACACAGTACTTTTATTTAAAAAAAATCCTTTCAAGTTCTAAAGCCATGGTCAAGAAAGTTGTCTGATCCTCCATTATGTTCGAAACAAAAATCTGTACCCACACACATATCAGTCATGACTCTAGGATTTAATTTCACTTGAGAATACAGTCAAACCTACCAACAGCCACTGCTGACCTCGATACACAGGGTCACCAATCAAAATTGGTGTTTGACCGAATACCATGCACCAAATATTATTATTATTATTAATCAGGATTGCTTTATGCGCACTATTATCAAAATAATAAAATATGCATACATTTTGTTTTCTCCCAAGATTACTGTATCCTGCACACTTTAATCCTGTATCCTGCACACTTTGATCCATCCTATAAATTAAATCATTACTGACTTCAAATAATCTGTGAACTTCAGTTTGTTCTATGCACCATGATTTCATCACTTATTAGTAGCTTACATAGGACTATAGAGCAGAACACTGAACGTTGCCAACTTGTATAAATTAGGCTTGGAAACAGCTGTTCCTGCTTCAGAAACAATATCTGGATAAGCCATTTGGACAATTCATCGAGATCAAAAGACAATTGTTTTATTTAAGGACTCTGGTGAATAGGATTTTCAAAAGATGCCATATATGACTATTCTATGTGGCCGATGAATAAAAACTTTGCCAGCCTTTACAGACAAGTTTTAAAAGCTGAATAACCCCTGACCCTAATGAAAAGGGATGTAGCCTGTATCTCTTCTCAAAGATTAACTTTTTTCATCAGACAGCTTTAAGTCATTGGCAATTAGATGAAGATACCGAACTACACCTGTCACACTGGCACAAAGGTGACTTCCACTTCTGCTACAATAACATAAATACTTTACCCACTATCCCACAAACAAACTGCTTTGACCCTCTACCCTAATGATAAAAACTGTTTCACTTTTAACTCTGACCTATTTACACCTTTGAGTTACATTGGCAATGTGAATGAAGTAAAGTGAGTACAAGCAAGATATTAAATGTTTGCAGATTAAATCACATGATATTACCTTTTATCTCAACAATTCCTTCCTCATGAAGCAAAAGCATAGTTTACATAGACTGAGTGGTCACTGTACATGCATTTCAGTCAATGCTTAAGGTAAAACCATTATTTGATTAGGAAACACCTTGCCAATGGCCACAGAAAGCAAGTGACCATTACACTCATGACATGTATATATGAAATTTGCTATGGTGAACTTGGAATGGCCATTGTGACAGGTGACTGCTATGTAAAGGTTATCAATAGGACATGTTTGACTATATTTTAAATAATAACTCAGCATTAAGAAATACTCTCAGTTTGTTTCTTTTCTTCTACTTAGTACGCTGCCTCAACCACAACAGAACAGCATTTCAGGTCTGGAAGAACAATGTTCTAAAACATCATGGTTATAAATTATGTATTCTAGATCAAAGAAATGAAAATTTTGACTCTTCTTTATATAAAGATTAGATAATTCCTAAAATTTATAAACAACTAATGATGCTATTCTGAATTGGAAACCAAAATTTTGCTGGCAATCAACATCTGCAAATCAATAAATGGTCACTCAGACACACTTTGAAGTCCTGAAAAGGATAAAAGTTCGGACAAGGCAATGAAAGGTTCACACACACACTCCGAAGTCCTGACAAAGATAAAAGTCCTTTCAGAGCAATGAAGGATCAATGAGACACACTCTGAGGTAGTGACACAACAATAAATAATGAATGAGGCATACTCTCAATTACTGACAGGGCAATAAAGGATTGCTCAGACACACTTTGGAGTCTTGACATGGATGAAACTTTGGAGTCTTGACAAGGATGGAAGTCCTGGAAAGGAAATAAAGGACCAATGAAGCATACTTTTAAGTCCAGACAAGGATAAAAGTCCTGAAAAGGCAATAAAAGATCACTCAGACACATTATGAAGTCCTGACAAGGATAAAAGTCCTGACAAGGCCATAAAAGATCACTCAGACACATTATGAAATCCTGACAAGGATAAAAGTCCTGACAAAGCCATAAAGGATCACTCATCTATGCTCTGAAGTTCTGACAAGGATAAAAGAACGAAAGATGACACCAATGTCTATACACAGGGCTGATGATTCTCCATGCGCACAAGCCTGTTCTTAACAACGCAAGCAGTGGTCATCATGATAGAGAACAAACTATCATGGCAGAACTGCAGATAGTTTGGACTGACTGACAAGGCCTGTATCTTCAATTCTGCCTGCTGTAGCTTGATTGACTAGGAAGCATGTATTGTATTAAAGTTGAGATATTAAGGTTCTGGAACATGATTCAGAGAGTGCTAGGACCAATGGAAGATTCAATTTCAGATGAAGACCTAACCTTTCTGTGGAATCAAGTAAACATTCACAAGAAATGTCAACAGGACTTTGTCCTGGCCTGCATCCTCCCTTCCATGAGATGCAATGTACCTGAGATCAAGGAATTGTAGCTTCTGACTGTGATGGAATCTGACATTCCTCTTGAAAAGTAACAAAGCAAGATTGAAACAAACATATTTCATGTCTTACAGCAAAGGGATGATCACCCTTTGCTTTTGACCTATAAGGTCTCCCTCCTGAGCAGCCTTGGGGACTGAACTCGGGGAATACATTCCAACTCAGGTGCCCAGAAGTACTGGATGAGAGAAGTACGATCTTGAAAAGGTCTGAAGTAAGCTCCTGGTGGGGTTATGTTTTAATTGAACTCAACTACTTGGGTCATCATAGCAGTGTGGCTCCCATTCTGTGGTGAATGCTGAAGTCTTGTCCCTCACCGAAATAGGAGAAAATGCACAAGGCATTTTCTTGAGAAGATTGCTCTGAAGATGTTCACTCCCCATATCATGCCCTGGGTCAGTAGGATGGTTTGTGGTTAGCCTATTTTTCAGCCTGTTTCCTGACATCCTCTATCTAGTTGTGGAATAAGAGTTTGGACGATAGTTGGCACAATCTGAAGATGTCTTATGATGGTCATGAGCATATGAGTGGATAGGAATGCATCTATTTCTAAGAACAAGAGCTAAACAGATGCAATTTTGGCATCAGATAGTGAGTGCTGTCCTATTAGGTATATGAGACAATGGGTGAGAATGAGTGCAGACCGACGGTGTCTGAACTATATTCAGGTTGCTGAAATGTAGCTATCAAGACCTAAGTCGACAAACAGCCAACCCCTGCAATGCTGGGAACTAGTTACTATGTTTCAAAAAGGACTTTTTGTCCATGTTCAATGAGGAAGGTTTGGAAAATGCCAGCCCATGATGTCTGTGAGTGAAAGTCTAATGTGTGTGACTGGTAAAAAGCTGACTTAAAGTTTTAAGGGAGTCAGCAATGCTCAGTGAAAGACCTGTAGACACTGACATCTAAAAGCTGCTTTTTAAAGCAGTGTAAAATGGCAGCAACTCAACCAAACTGTTTTGATAAGGACTGGTCTTTCCTTTTTTCTTAATGAGACTTATTATGGATATGTAAATCCTGAAAGAGGCCAGTGACAAAGCAGGAGACAGAGGCAAGAGTCTATTTCAGATGATGTTTGGAAACATGGGTTTTCCCCAATATCAAATCAAGGAAGGAAGATAGGCCAAATGAGTCATCATATGTTGTCAAAAAGTTTGGTTATGTTTGTGGCAACTAGGGTGATGGCAAGTACATTTTAAGTAAAATATGTTTCTTTGAAAATAATTATTTGCTCACTTTAACATTAGGAAATAAACTCCATTCCAGCCTTCCTGGAATGGAAAAAAAAAAATTCATTTTTTCCATTTATATACCATACTGGATAAGGGAAGAAACTCTCACAAGTTACCTCCCTTACCAAAAATTAGTAGCTACCCATATGCTAAAAGTTTGACAGTTTAAGTTGAGTGATACATTGTATCAGCTGCTCACATTTACACTGAGGTGTGGGAATGTAAGTATTCTTTGCAAAACATAATTTTTACTACAATATTTACTTTCTCCTTCAAATATGTTCCTAAATCACATTAAAAATAAGATGATAGGTATGAGAAGGCAATACAATTGATAGCCATGTGACACATGACATTTCACTATTCTGGTAATGAGGAAGAAACAAAACTTTCTTACCAAGAAAAAATATTGTCAAATCCAGTGAAATCTATTAAGCCATGTCCATTTATGCTGTTTTTAACAGAGTTTGTGGTCTACTATGCTGCAACCACTGCGTTCACCAGGTAAATTTCCTTCTCTGCAATACTAGCTCTTGGAAGCTGATTCTCAAGAAGGTTCACTATGCATACCATCCAATGGTTTAAATGATGTCTCATAAACTGAAATTTTCTGAAGCATATCTGGTTCTGAGGGACTCCACAGTACACTCTATGTATCAACCACTTAAGTCAAGATACTAAGGCTTCAGGCGTTATGTCATGTTTAACAGCCTTTACCAGAAGAAAGAAGTTCCAGTTACTATTTTCTGTTTGTTTCAGTAGTGCTTGAGAGCATTAACCAGACCTATAATAGTCATCTCTCTCAATGTATCAAATGCAGATAGTGAGCAAACACCACCTTATAACTGTCTGCAGACAGTAATCTGTTTTTGGCTATGAAGCCTGGTTGTGTCGTTAGGACCACAAAATTGTCTTATCTGGTTCAGGTCCATCAAAGGGCATGCAACTCAGTCACCCTGCATGCCAAAGCTAATGCTATCAAAAACCATTTTGTAAGACAGCAGAATTAACAGGGCTCTGGCCTGGTGCTCAAAGATGTCTAAGTTGAGACATGCCAAATCTCATGAAAGGTTCCACAGGATTAATGACCACGCCTGATTCAGGTAAAAAATGACATGCAAGTAAAACAGGTCCTTGTTGCAAGTTATATCTCCTCTCCAATGATGTCTGCATGTTTCAGAGATCATGGAGCAGTTGTCCTTGATTGTAACAGTTGAGAGATCAATAACTGCAAAGAGATGAAGTTAATGCCCTCGCCCCAGTCCATAAAGACATCCCACTTTCCCTCATATGGTTTGAAAGTGGATGACCTGGCTCATATGATTCTCCATAAGACTGACGGGACAAATTCCTTTCCTGATAAAGCTCTCCTGACTGAAGCCAAGCATGTAGGAGAAGCCAGTCAAAGCAGAAGCTGAAAACCTGTGACTTAGGGTGCCTGAATAGTTTGGCTAATGCATGGAAACACATGGGTCTTGCTAGGAACATTTATTGCTAGATCACTTATCCAAGATTTGTCCCATCCAAGACGGACCATCAGAACCACTTTGCAGGTCTGGCCCTCTCAGTCTTTATTATCCTTAGTAACAGAACTGCTGGAGGGATGGTATAGCTCCAAAATCCATCCCAATGACAGATAAAGCATCCACAGTCCATGTTTCTGAGTCTAGGACTGGTGATACCAAGGTAAGCAGTCTGTGGTTCCACTTCACTGCAAAGAGATCTGTCACTGGATACTCCCAAATTTACTGAAGTAGTTAAGAGAAAGGATGTTCTTCCCCACTGAAAGCCTTAAAGCCCAGCTTGCAGATGGTGCCAGTGGGCACTCAGAATGTGAAAAGATTCTATAAATCATTTTAATGACTGCTTTAAAGCTAAATTCCATATGCTCCATGGTAGAGTTGGAGTGAACTGATTGATTGAGGCTGTTCCTGCACTCACTGAGTGTTGACCTTGTCAGGCATCACTTCCATGTGCACATAGATCATTCTCAGAGAAATGGGTGAAGTCATGCATCATCCCTGTGCACAGTACCTATAACAGTACCTATCTACTAGATATGTAAGGAACATTGGACATGCAGGTTGAAGATGGATGGATGGATGAATGGATGGATGGATGGATGGATGGGTGGGTGGATGGGTGGGTGGATCGATGGATAGATGCATGGATGGATGAATGCATGGGTGAGTAGGTGGGTGGATTGGCTGCCAGCTGGGTGGATTGAAAGCCTTAATGGATGTAACAGTTCAATGGGTCCCTGTAAGATCTGCATATAAGAGTACAATCAGCCAGTATGCAGCATGAGTCACCAATGGAAATGACCCCTCGTCACCAGTAACAAACAACAACAGCCTGACAGGTACTTGTACAAGTTTGCTGATCAGCAACTGGAACAGTGGCATATGGCATAGATGATTATACAACATGCCAGCAAGGTCAGTGTTGACATACATTATGACTGAAATTGCTGTTAAGCATTTCTCCAGGAATTTATATAATAATCTTTAATGGAATTTTAATGGACAAGGAGTGCAATAAATTTAATAAAATGCCATATAAAGGTATGTGTAATCAAATTCTCCAAAATGACACCTATAGCTGCAAAAAGTGACTCAGAGCTCATACATGATCTATGTGAGTTGTACTATAGAACAACACGGCATGGTGAAGCTCAGATATACTTAGTCCTCACTGACCTTGAACTTCTTGTATTTTGAGCATTTGATTATCATTGTCTAACTGAAATGACAAAACAGGAAATAACCCATAAGTGTTCACCATAACACACTCAGTAATAAACATGCAAAATAACTCAAGCAGTCTTCACAAATAAGGCAATCAACTGTGAGTTGGATAACTAGGAGAAAAGTACAGACTGTGAAAATGTACACATTTACTAGAATACAACAATAATGCTGCAAATATGTAGCAAATATTAATACTGACTTAATTTCTGAAGGATCACAATAGGCAATATTTATCATACAACCGCAGAAGTTTCAACTGAAAAATATCCAGCTTATCAGTAGCCACCTAGTGGTAGGAATGGGAGGTAGCTGGTGAGGGTTGCTTCCCCTTGTAAATAAATAAAAACAGGAAAGATTAATTTTTCATCTTACTTGAAGGGCTAGATTTAATAGTTTGCTTCCAAACATTTTTAATGTGTTCAGGGAATGTACTTGATGGGGAAATTAGAAGACCAATCTTACAACATGTAATTGCAGATAAGCTACCCGGCATGAGTCACACACGAGGGTTAGTTCTGAGTTGGAGTCTAAGTACTAAGTCATGTCATTATGATGGCACCAATAAGCTTAACGTATGAAGAAGATAAACCATTTGAAGTACAATATACTTGTTTATGATGAAAACAGATTAAGAAATAGATAGCAAAATAGGTGATGTACACATCCCTGTAGTTATAAAACTCCTAAGAACTGATCAATGGATGAAAAGGTACAAATGATTTTCATTATTGGAAGGCCAAATCCCACATATTTATACAAATTTCTCCAAGGTTTTTTTTTTTCTGTAGGGGCTTACTTTGGGCATGAGAGTGTAACTGTTGAATTTTGGTATACCCCTTTAATAATTTCTTCAAAGGGTTGTGTATAGAGATGCCAAAATTTTGGAAATTTCAACCGGGTACCCATCAATCCTAACGATGTAGTATCAAAATAGAATGAATCTATGACAAGTGGTTTCACATTCGAAAAACCAGTCTGTTTTCTTGGAACTGTTTCATGTGAAATTCATCCAAAAATAATCATACTTACACATGTGGCAAATTTTTATGATTTTTTTTGTTCAATGTTATTAAATAATGAAAATTTTATTTCCCTTATATTTAAATATTTCAGTGAAAATTTCATCTGTATAGATGTCCATTTCATTCATTTTTCCTAACATGGTGTAAGTGCATGTTACCGTAATCAAGCTTTTGTGTCGCCTTTGCCGTGACAAAAATATGTCTTGGGTCTCCTGCTAACAAAAAAGGTCATACCAAAGACTTATACAAATGGTATGAACAGCTGAGTGGCAGAGTGGTCTAAAGCACTCTTCATTATGGATCACTGCTATCCCACCTCTGTCTGCATGGGTTCGAGTCTCGGATTCGGCCAATGTGGGTATGTGAGAAAGCTTGCCAGTAGCTTCTCATGGGTCAGTGGTTCTTTCTGGGGTTTTCCCAGGTTCTTCCTCCACCATTAATACTGGCCACCATGTATAGCCTATCGTGTGCTGAAAAATGGCATTAAACTCTACAACAACAACCAACAACAACAACAAAAAAGGTCCAGTAAACGAACATGTGAACAGCAGCCCTGTCTTGAACAGCTAACACTCGCACCATGGCCACAAACTTGAAGCAAAAATGGCATTAGTTAAACCGGACATTTCTACTGTGCTTCCTTTTATTTGAATTGTAGTATATATTTAAATTTTATTTCATCAAATATTTCTTAATCAGTACTTACTGTTGTTGTCGACGAAAGGTATTGACCCAGTTAATGCCATCAGGATCTCAAAACAAGCGCGTTAAGTTGCGAGAAAAATGGCGCAGAAACCAAGGACGGGCACAATGTTAGGACGGTCTAGCTTGAAATATCAGCATTGATTTTTAAATAGTTCGCGCGAGAATGGAGAGAAGTGTCCTCCCTTGTATTATTATATGGTACATGGATGGAAAGTAAATTGTAAGCAACAATACCAGCCCCTGTGATGATGAATAAATGCGCATGGGACATGAGCCTCAAACTGTAATCATTATTCCTTGTCTTGATCTGAACTTGGAAACTTTTTATTAAGTGGTACCTGGTTGTCCATTTTATTACCCGGGTTATTATCAATGGCCATTGGCATCTTTAGTTGTGTATTCACAATGAATTAAAGATCACCTATAACTCTAGTTCTATACACATGCACTGAAGCAAACTTTTGAGTTTTACTGATATTTTTCTTATAAGTGTTATGTATATTTTATTTATATTGTGTGCTTGACCTGACTGAGGATAGTTTTGGCCTATATGACCATTGTCATAGCTGAGGGTAGTGTCTACCTGATTCTTGTTATTTTATTTACGAAAATTTAAGTTCAAAACCTGACCTTGTTTAAAAGTTAGTGAAGTTTTCCATAAATTCTATTGCATCATAGGTCAGGTGACAGTCTGTAATTAATGAGGTTTAGTAAAGAATTATTAATTCCTATTTTAAGTTCAGTCTGTGGAATCATTTACTGTGTTCAGATATAATTTTAGATGAACAATTTCTTTAAATGATTCATTGGAATCACAAAGTGCTCATCAACTTTTTGGACTAAAACACTCCTTGTGGGATTATTGGGAACTCATTCAAAGACATTCAGGATTATATCACTGTGATACATCAAGACTATCGTTACATTAGCACATTCAAGACTTGGTACATCAGCACGCTCAATAATGGAATTCATTCAGAACATTCTAAACTGTGGATAGAACATTTAGGATTATTTGGGATTTAATTGACAATAATGTAAGTTCCTCTCAAATTTTTGATTTGTAACTTGGAGAAATAAATTATTTGCTTACTTTAAGACCATGGAATCATAACACAAGAGGAGATGGATCCTGACAGTAACAAGCTAAAGTACATTTTCTACAATCAATGTGGCTCAATAATTCTGCAATCATTGACTTTTTATACATATTTTTGGGATTCCAATAAAATCTTCTTGGGTGTCTTTAATTTTTTCAAATATAAAAGACAGAATAATCTAATCATGTTAAACTCCTGCAGATTGTTTCCATCAAAACTGCTGGACTAACCCAACTGTCATTTAATTGGATTTTGAATATCAAACCCCACCCCCCAAAAAACAACTTTCATATCCACATGTCAAAGAAGCATGTGTATTAGACAAAGAAAAATTTAAATGAAGATATCTTAACCATATAATCCCTCAAGTTTTCCATCACTGATAACAAAGCAACACTGAAAATAAAATGCACAAGGTCTAAACAAACCTGGTCGTTGTGGAACTGGTGGAGTTGGTCGACTGACGGCTGCTGCCTGGTTGATGTGATTGTCAGCTGATGGCTGTGTGGGATCACTAGCAGAAGGAGGCTGTGAAGGTCGCCCAGGTGGTGCAGGTCTAGCAGGAACTGGGGGACCTGGACCATCTGCAGCAATAACGGTGTTGTTAATTTTAGCATACCATACAAATTCATTCAAAAACAATATCTGCAAATTAGTGGTATGGACTGATAGCAAGAAAATGCTCACAAAGCTAAGTTGACAAAATCCAGATTTACAGTATTTAAGGCTTTAACCAAAAGTCTGTACCTGTAACTTTGCCTTCAGGCAAAAACAGAATTAAGCTGAATATTGGAGAAGAAAAAAAGTGAGTGACTCTTATTATTTTTTTACAACTTACAGAAGATGTCTTTTTTTCAACATATTGAACTGATCCAAATCTTTACTCATAAAGGAGCAATTTTTTACAACTATTTTCAAATGTATTTTTTTTTGGGGGGGGGAATAATTTGAATTATGCAATACTTACCCATAGCTATTGTTTAGCTTTCTTTTTTATGTTGAAAAAACGCATTATCTGTATGATGTGCATACATCCTCCCTAGAGTGAAGAATTGTCAGTATGACACAATTCCTTGGTATGCTATGTGCACAACAAGCATTGATAACTCATGTTTTTCAAAGACGATTTTTACATCAAGACATCAGAGCAGTTCCTTCAATGTCAATCTAGACTGAAGAACACATAGCTGCTAGCTAAGCAAGCTGTTGTTATTCCTTGCATACCATACCAGTATGCAGACATAAAATGTTTTAGACAGTAAGTGTATCTGAACCCTGCGGATGTACACAAAGTAACTCCCAAGTCCCTGAAGAAACCATAAACCGGAATGAAAAGGTTACCATGTAAGATCTGGTTAAAACAACTGGATAATGTAACACCATTTGAGATAAATTACTGCAGAGGCCAGGCCGCAATTGTGGTTAAAACAACACTGCTACAGGCAATTTCTCTGCTGAGTTTTGCACATTTCTGCTCACAGCAAAGTCCTTGAAAAAGAAGAACTATCTGTGCTTGTTTTGCACATTACATACCAAGGACAAGGTGAGTTGCACGAGGAATTGCATCATACTGACATTTCTTTACTCAAAGGGATGATGTATGCACATCAGTGTTTTTGGGGGCATGAAAAAAGAATGCTAAACATTAGCTATAGGTAACCTATGGCTGCTGTTAAATCCAGTATAGCAGCATCAAGTGAATGAATAACTAATGGGTGTTTTCATACTGACCTTGTTATAGGTTTAAGGTCAGTCATTTTGCCCAGGTCTGGTTGTACTGGCCCAAGTAGCACTGAGGGCCTATGCCACCAGACATGGACCAATATGACTGACTGAGGACCTATAATACAGCTGATGCAAAAAAACTGATGTCGTGACATTTATATTAATCAACTTTATTGTTGTATACTGCGTTAACACCATCAAATTTTATTCTTTTCATGCAATTGTTTCATGAATCTTCCAATCCATGTTGCTCTCAAGTTCATAATTCTCACTGCACTATAGAATTTTTCACTTGGTCATACACACAGACGCCCTAGGTTATTCTGTGAATATTTTTCTTTGTAGAATACTTACACACACTATGAAAATACCCCTGTGGTCATCCTCTGGTATTCTAGATGAATTTGTTACCTTGTAATCTAATGTCAAAGTCAGTCAATGTTCATGGTCAACAGAGTGTTTACTCAACAATATCCGAGTAACAGGAGCTTCTCAGTGATGAAGATTCACCTTTCATGAAATGTTCCATTACCATAATTCAAATATAAATCACAGTCAATCAGAAAGTGTGAAGTGGAAAATTATTGCTAATATTAATATTATGAAAATAATGGAGTATCATACAAACATTTCTCAAAATGTTACATGATACTGTAATACTCGAATCACTATGTTCATACTATGATCTACCGTTATTTAATATTATTTTGCACCACTAGAAAATACCAGTTAGGTCTGGCTGTCACAGCAGAATTTTGTGAGACAGAGAGAGAGACAGACATGTCGGAAATTCGAGATCTAGAGAACAATAATTTTTTTTACAAATTAAAACTATAATGAGCTGTAAAGATATGCTAACTAATAATAATGATAATGATAATAATAATAATACATACATACATACATACATACATACATACATACATATATACACAATGAATGAAATGACTAAGTTTTGTGCATTTTATAATAACCCTTTCTAAAAAATTTCTTTATCGTTGTCTTCATCTCGAATTTCCAACACACCTGTCTCTGTCTCTCAAAATTCTGCCGTCATGGCTAGACCTAACCACAGTTATGTCCCAAGTATTAGTCAGTTCCTATTGATATATTCCTCACCAGAAAGTTTCCAGATGTTGTTCTTGCCTCGGGGTGATACTGCTTTCTAAGCATGCATCAGCAATTTAAAAATAAGGTCAATAATAGATGTATACATAGGTGTTCTGTTCTGACCGGGATTATTACTAAATAGTGAGTGCTCTAAAGGATTTAATGCCATGGGTCAAAAGATGAGGGTTTTTAGTTACAATCTGTGTACCAAGGTCAGTCGAAATAAATTTATTAATCACTAGCGAGCGTCCGATAGTCAGAACTGATGGGGAGGTTAAAACAGCGTAAAACTTCAGTATGGAATATGGCCCGACAACATTGGTATCCGCTGTCAGTAAAACAAAAAAGCAGAGACCTACTTGTTGGTCTATCATAACATAAGCCACTGGCATGCAAATGAGGATAACATGAGACAGTCAAAAGCCTTGCTGCCAGATATTAAACCAAGAAAACTTAAAAATACTATAAACCGATAGCGGACCTACATTTTTTTAAGGCTAGTGAAAGTTTAAAGGATACCACTGGTCTACTACCGCTGTCATCGCTTCTTATGCAAGTAGCCAAATTTATTATTATCAGTGTGCAGTCCGAGAAAGTGCTTAATTTACAGTTTTTATTTTTGAAAATACAAATAATAACACACTAACACTATTTACAATATATATATATATATATATATATATATATATATATATATATATATATATATATATATATAGTGTGAGATTTGTATGGTATTTAGAATTTTAGTTGTACATATAGTCCTACATGTAAGACCTGAAAGCTGATATTTATGTTTTGGGTGTCAGGGTCTTACCGCCTAACTAACAGCACTGTGTAGCGTGTTTTGATGTCGACTAACATTGTAACAAAAGTCATATTTTCAGGAATATCTCACACAACTGGCAACCAATAATGATGCTTTTCTACAAAGTAAAGTCATAATGTTTTAGTCAGACTTTACTTACTATGATGTCTTTTCTCTAATAAATTCAAATTCTCACAAAAGAAATGGACCTGTTTTCAAGTTTTGTTGGCCTACATTTCAGTTGGCTGGAAAGCGAAGAAAGCCAGGAATGCCGAAATCAGGTTAAGTTGACATATTATTCTTTAATGCAATGAATAAAAATATATTATGCCTATATGAATTGTAAACAACGTTTCGTTTCGTTCATTAAATATACCCCGCACATGAACCTACTTGAACATACTTCGGCATACCTCGACTACCATCGCATTTCAACAAATTCAAATGTATGTCAACGGAACATGAAAATGCGTCCATTTGCTAGTATCAGATTTTGATTCAACCAGGATAAAAACAACACAGTAACTTGAGTAAGTATATTAATTCCATATCAATTTGTGGCAGTGTCCATATGGGCTTCCAAGTGTGTGAGATATTCCTGAAACTTTGACTACTCGTTCCGATGTCAGTCGACATCGGAACACGCTATACAAGGACATTATTTGGGTAGTAAGACGTAGCACTAAAACATAAATAACATGTGATACGTCTTACATGTAGGACTAGTTGTAGACAGTGCTGTAAATATCTATGCTTTGAACTCCCCAACTGTGACAGTCTCCACATGGCAATAATTCCCTACCACAATCTAATCTAATGGACTTTTCCTCGCCATTTGTACATATTATATATCAGTCCAAACCTGTCTGATTTTTGGCCCGAATTATTGTAGGACGGTTTGCAGGTGTGGGAACAGTTTCCATTTCCGCCATCGCAAAATAAGGGAAGCTACTCTACTCTAAGTAGAGTGAAACAGTACGCTAAAACAGACTGGTTATACAAAAAGTTTTCTTAACGAACGATTAGGTCTACAATCGTTTCGGTGGAATTCGTTTTGTACATGAAACCCACAAAATGACTTGACAATTTGAATCGATGAGAAATTTGTTTCGTTTTACACCATTTACCCACCGCCTATGGTTTTGATTATTAATCATTGGAATAAAAACCTTTTTTTTTTTTTTTTAAAAAAAAAAAGTTTTGTTTCCTTTCGGTTTTTAATATCAATGTCATATTACTGATTTCAAAATGAACTTTGCAGAGATAAGAAAATAATATTGCAGCTCTAGAAAAGTCAGACAAAAGCTGGAACATTATATCCAAGCTTGTAGCCATTTCTGAAGGAAGATGTGAAAACAAAGGTCTTTCAGATATGAAACTGCTAACTCGTTTGAGGGGAATCAAACTAAAGTCAGTTTAGATCTTTAAATTTATCATCGAATGGTCAAATATTTGCAGATGATCCCACCCTACGGTTATCCAACGGTGATGACGACAACTGATATGTGTCATCATTTGTTGGCTATTTTGTGTTGTGTTAAATGCCCTAATTATAACTACATTTTGTATTTTGTTTTTGGTGTGTTTTGTTGTTGTTGTTGTTGTTGTAAAGCTATGCATCTCGGCGTATTGCTAATTTTATGACTTGTTTTTCCTTTGAATTTACGATACCTAGACATTTTCTAATGTCTCCTTTCCTTCATTTAACTTAAATTTAAATAACTGCTGTTTTTTTAAGAGACACAAACACTAGATTCACTTTTAAATACTAATTCTCATACGGTACTTTCCTTGCTCACATTTTAAGTTATGTTCTACATTACCTGTTTCTTTTTCATCTTCGCTAGCCAAGGTTCCTATATGTTAACCCTATCTATATATAGATAGGGTTAACATATCGGAACCTTGGCTAGCGACGATGTCTCTTATCGTAATTATGTATTATGCTCTTTCGTGTGTATTGTAAATCTTGCTTTTTAATATCCTATCCGTTGTATATATTGTCAGTAAACAGCTCTTTAGAGCTTATGTTCTGTTGTTTTAATCTAGCCGACTATTAATAACTCTTATCATATTTTGTATAAAATAAAAAGGCAGCAACATACACACATATGCTACAACATGTATACCACGTGTGTAAGTTGAAGAAAGAGCCAAACACATACATAAATGTTACAACGCCTAGACTGCACCTGTAAATTGAAAGAAGAGCGAAAACACCTCTACATGTGTTACAACACATAGACTACTCCGAGATGTTGAAAGAAGTGCAACACGGTTTAAGTATGTGTTTTCACACCTAAGGTACATTCAGAGGATTTAGAAGCTAAATTTAACACATACGTCTACACGTCTGAGACTCATTGTAGAAACGTTGAAATTGCAAATGGACACAAAGGTTTTGCATATGACGAATTTTTTGCCGATTTATTAAAGCAGTCTATAGTAGAGGTAATTAATTTAAACTAACACAAACAAACAAACAAACAAACAAACAAA